>JAJOOF010016882.1:0-18074 GCA_029582545.1 Solanum lignicaule | reverse complement strand
ATAGAATTTAAAGAATCAACCAACTTTTTTATATGTTTTTCAAATATTTCTAGTTGTTAATTATTGAGATTTATAGGGTTTTTTATATCATTTTCAAATAATCTTTATTACTTCTTTTGTCTCAATTTATGTGGCACCGATAGAATTTTGATAGTCAACCAAATTTTTATGTCTTTTAAAATTTAAATATTTTAAATTGTTAATTATGGTGATTTGTAGATTTTTTTTTATGTAATTTGCAAATATCCAAAAAGAATAAAAAAAAATAAGATAAACAAATTAAAACGAAAAAAATATAAAAATTACATAAATGACCTTGGCTAAGAGAAGGCTTGTCGACCAAGAAGTGTCTGCTCCTAGACTTCTCTATATAGTAGTAATGAGGTGAAAATTTACTATTTATCTACTCTTTCAACCAAGGTTCTCTTTGTTCTTTTTCAGAATGCATTAGCCGAATGAATCAAAGTTTCATGCTCAATTTTGAATTAGAAACATTAAAAATAATGAATTGACGTCGATTGTAGTACATTGCAACATACAATCCAGTAATAGTTTTCTTAAAATTCCGCATTAGCTTATGAGAGTGTAACATTGATACTGTGACACAAGTTAGGAATCTATGAACTCTATTTTATACATTTTGACTAAGCATATGAATCATGAATGTCTAATATGAATATTCCTGTTATTTTGTAAGCTTGCAAAAATGTAAGCTGTGAGAAATTATAGAGTTGATTTTCTCCAATATAGAGATACTCTATAGTTGAAGATTAAAATAGAGAATTTGGGGATTTTTTTCCCGAGAAATCACTTTATTGCATTACTTTAAAATATGTTTCAGATGTCCATAACACATCATTGCATCAGTTACAACACAATATGGGAAGGCAGAATCCCAAGAAATTCTATTTATACATGAAATAGAAAATTTAGCTAGATTATGAGCTAACATATTCCATGTTCGAGGAATATATATAATCTCAATTTCTTCGAGAGACTTCATCAATCGCCAGACATCATTACAAATGGTCTCTATTTCCCAAGATGTCATCACATACTTTTGCAACATTTGTATACCATTATTTGCAACTGACAGTAGTATGTGAACCTTTGACCAACCCTTTTATAGTGCTCTTTCCACAACTTTCCGAATTGCTAGTGCTTCAGCAGTTATGACCTTCCCAACAAATTGAATAGGGGTATCAAAGGCATGAAGCAAATGACCACAGCTATCCATAGCCGTCATTCCAATGCTTACCTTTTCTTTCTCCCTTTGTAAACATGCATCTGTGAAAACAACAACCCCATCTCGGGTCAAAGTAATAGTTACATCATAAATCTTGCTAGGTATAAGATTCGCCAAATTTTGCACAACGTCATCATACTCATATAAATCAAATAAAGCCTTATTAACTATGTCATTAGGTTAGTATGTAACACCACTAAAGGGACAAGTGGGCCCCAGTTAATTTTCTTTTTTTTGAAAAAAATCATTTAAACATTAATTAAGTTAGAGGGGTCAAATTATAATATTTAAAAATTGGAGTTTGAAAATGATTTGTTTCTTCTCCCCTTCTCTCACCAACATATATTACTACTATATACAAGTTTCTACCAGCAAGGTGTTGATGGTCGACATTCCTGCTTCTTTGCATGGGCAATTTAATCAGTTCTCGCCTTCTTTTGTTTCAAAATGGAACTCTGATTTTAGCTTAGACTTATTATAGATAAGGACCCCATAAACACTTCTCATAGTTTTCATCGATTTTATTCGCCTATGCTTCATCTCTTTTGTCTGTATGTATCTCTTTCATCTCATGGGTTTGTCTTGTCCTCTTTGGTCAAATTTAATTATAATTATTTCAAGTTGCAGACGAAGTGTTCAATGAAAGTGTTGAGCAAGCTTCTGCTTGATCAATCAAAGAAATCAAAAGTTTTTGAATGTCAAAATTTTAATTTTAAAATATTTAATTAAATCAAATCTAATTTTAATTTTAAAAATTGTCAAATCAACTCTTAAAATGTGAAGCATGAATACCCACAAAACTTTACTCTCTTTTTTTTTGTGGCTATTGTTAAGTAGTAATAGCCATTAACTGAGAATTCGTAGCTATACTAGATGCATCATTCGTTGCCATTTTCTATGGATGTAATGAAATTATTTTGTTGATGTTCAACAATTACTATATATACAAGTTAATAATACAAGTTTTTTTGTTTTTTTTTGACAAATAAGCTTTATGTTTTTGAATTAAAATTCATATATTTGAAAACCATGTAAAAATATAATAAATATAATAATTAACAACTTTAAATTTTTGAACTAGGACTAAATTTCTTAAAAATACGATAACATAGAGTGCAACCTATGTTCTCTAATTTGCATTCATTTAGAAAAGTGAAATTTGAGTAGTGCTTAAAAATTAATATTATTAAATTTAGTAGCTAGGCACGACTAGAGCTATCATGGTAGTAATAAAGCCTCAAAACACATATTGCGTGTGCTTTACATGTCATAATAGAATTCTAAAATTAACTATCCCAATAGACCTCCAAATTAATTAAAATTGAAAGGCTTCAGTTATCATACTATTTGTTATTGCTATTAATTTTTATATAGCTTCCTCACTACAGTATTTCCTTTTGATTATGAATTTGATATGCTTTACTTGAGTCGAGAGTCCATCAGAAACAAATTTCTCTAATTTCATAAGATAGGGTAAGGTTGCATACACATTGAACACCACCCTCCTCTAAGTTCACTTGTATGATTATATTGTTTAAGTTGTCCTTAGTGTTATCATACCAAATTAATTTGGTACGATTCGATTGTAAAGTATAATATCGTACTTTGGTAACCATAGTTTGTTCGACTTCGACCTATTTATAATAAAATATTATAACTTCGCATTTTAAGAAATGTCTCAATCATATACGATAACTCAAACTTTTTTGTTAGTTAAATATAAAGCATCTTTTAAGGGGATATTTAGAAATATACAATGTATATATAAAAATAACCTCGTACTATTTTAATTTTGAAATAATTTATCCCAACCTACCTAAAAATAGGGTGTTTATAATCTCACACGATTTTACTCTTGAAACTAAGTTAGCCTAACCTACTCCTACAACTCTATTACCTACAAATTAGCCAATTCGCATGGTAGAGCTACAAGGAAAGTTCTAATTAAGCTTGGCTAGGTTCTAATTAAGTTCTAATTAGCCAACTCACATGGTAGTGTTGGTTAGGTTGATTATGTTGTATGAAACAGAGTATTGATCAGTTAAGAACTTTTATATTTAAAAGATGGGGGTGAAGAAAATGAGAATATTGAGGTGGATGTAAGGAAGTACTAGGAGAGATAAGATCATTAAGAATAAAGATACCTTAGCCAAGGAGGGAGTGACCTCTATGGTGGACAAAATGAAAAAAGTCAGGTTGAGATGATTCAAACATGTGAGAAGAGGTACGCAAAACCCCAATGAGGAGGTAGACTAATTAAGAAGTGTCGGGGAGAGCTGATTAGACACAATTTCAACTTACAAAGAACATAACCAAATAAGAGATTATAGTGATTATGAATTAAGATAAAAGGTTAGTAGATTGTCGAACATTATCTTATTTTTAGGTGGGATAAGTTTGGTGGGGTAGCTTAGTGCGCTATACTTGGTTCCGGCTCATACTAGTATAGTAGTAACATTTTATCTTGTAGTTGCATGTTTTACAAAAAAAAATTGTTACTCCTCATTATTTAATGTTCTTCAGTTATCACATTATTGGGTCATTGTTATTTCTCATGTTTTCTAAATGTTATGTTATGCTTTACTTATTATTTGTTGTGTTTTCTTTACTTCAGTATTTTTCTTTTAACTATTTTATGGTGTTACTCGAGTTAAGGATTTTTTGAAAACAAACCTCTTTATCTCCATGAAATAGGAATAAAGTATGTGTACACTCTACCCTTGCTTATAGGACTACAATATTGAGTTTATACATTGCAAGGAAGTCAATGACCATCCACCTTACTCAAATATTTTTCTCCCTCCGTCCAACAATAGTTATCCACTATACTAAAAATATATGTCCAACAATACTTGTCTAGTTTAGAAAATCAAGAGATAGTTTACCTTTTGTGTCTATTATACCCTTGGTATTAAATATTATTTATCATCTAACACATTTTTCAAAATATTAAATTTAATAAAATCAAAGGACAATATAGTATTATACCCTTATTGTCCTAATTATATGACTTACTTTCCTTTTTAGTCAGTCCAAAAAAGAATGACACATTTCTATATTAAGTAACAATTTAACTTTAAATGTCCGTTTTACCTTTAATCAAATGATTTATAGATACAAATTTCTATCATTCATTTTAGACCACAAGTTTTAAAAGTCTTCCTATCTTTCTTAAACTCCGTGCCGAGTCAAACTGCCTCACATAAAATGGGACGGAGGAAGTATTTCTTAAGGTGTGTGACAAATCAATAGTGGACAATTATTATTGGACAGAGGGAGTAATTGATTGCAGGGACCTACTCCTCCAACCGAGGAACCTCCAGTTGAACATGAGTATGAGGAAGATAATCAAGTGGCAGGCTAAAGAGGGGTCTAGGATGATGCAAACTAACCCTTTTGTGTGTTGGACAGTTCCTTCTTTGTTTGTGTTGAGAAAATTAAAAGTAGATAAAGTGGAAACGCTTTTTGTTAGGCTAAAAAGGGCCAAGTTTTACTACTAATTGATGTGATGTTTATTATGTAATAACACCTCACCCCCAAACACTACTAGCGGAAGTAAAGTTCTGCCAGAATTTTGTTTTTACAGAAATCAAACGAATTCGATCGGATATTTTTGCAAAAAAATAAGCTTGAAGAATATAAAAACAAAAAATGAAATCTTGAACCAACAAGCATTAATCGTCTAGTTGTAAAGGTAATTAAAGACGAGGATCAATCCCGAATGATGAATTTTATAACTATATAATAAAAAAATTGACCGATTTTTTTAAAACTAAATATATGTGGTCAGTAAAACCGACCACTGTTGGTCGATTTTCGATATCGGTCGTACCTAAATCGACCTTCAGTTTTTTGTAGGTATTCAGAGAAAACGATTAACGACTATCAACTATGGTGGTCAATTTTCACTTTTTTTTTAGTAATGGTTACATAGGACAATGACACAATCATAGTAAATCGGTTGTTACATAAGTGATACTTTCATCATTACATAACAAGAAATTTAATAATATGATACAATAAAATTTGAGTAAAAACAAAATTGTACTCAAAAGTAACAATATGATCGATACAATACAACGAGGAACAATCATCCAAACAAGTTGTAGGGACAATTTCATACAATATGAAAAGATAATTCTTTCTGATCCACAACGGAGATTTTTATTGAAAAGAGAAAATGCTCAAATATGCCATCAAACTTGTAACTCATCTAGCTATCTATTATAAGTTTGGTTCACTTATGCCATTTTCGTTTGAGAAAAGGCTCATCCATGACATTATTTGTTAATTGAAATGACATAGATAAGCCAAATTTTTTATGGAAGGTATAGATGAGCCCTTTCTCAAAATTTAATGGCATATTTCTGCCTTTTCCCTTTAAAAAATAATTCAATTAATGACGTGGCCGAGTCATAATTGATCACGTGTAAAAAATAGTTTGCAAAACCCAAAAGTATTTTTAGTTTACAAATAATGACATAAATGAGTCTTTTCTTAAACGAAAATGGCATAGATGAGCCAATCTTTTTATGGGTGACCAAATGAATGTGCACACGAGTTATTAAATTCCTTCATTGCTCTTTTGGCAATAAGATAAAATTCTCATACTGAACTGAGTATCAAACTGATGAATTGAGAAAAACACTAGTACCAAATTTTAAGAACTGTCAATCATGAAAGGAAAGTTATGCAAATGAAGACCCATTTATCCAACAGATGATCACACAGGTTCTTTGATTCTTGGAGGCACCTTTAAGCTAGGCAGCAGCTACCATAATCTGCATACCATAAAAATATTGCTGATGACTTGCTTTTCCTTTTTGACTATACAAGGATCTGAAAAAACACCTTCAACTCTACCTCAAGAACCATTAAAATGTGGACTTTTATCAGTAGAAAATAACAAGGAAAGCTTAATAACATCTTGGAAAACCCATGATCCAAATAGTATCATCATCCTAAAGGATCCAACATCAGTTGCTATAAAATCAGAAGTGATTTCACCAAACCCATTACTAATGAACAGACAACTGAATCAACCACATCTTGAAGGGGCAAGAAAAGAAAGGAAAAGGGTCAACTCAAATTGACAATTTACATTCAGAAAAACTAGAACTCCTGTAGAAGGTTAAGTACTTGCAACCAAATGCTTAAAAGAAGTTACTTTACAGGGAGATTAGATTATCAGGTCGAAATCAACCCATTTATGTCCCAAACGCGAAGAAGATGATGAAGAAGAAACAGAAGAATCATTATAATCTTGATGATATGATGATGAGGTAGGAGTAGTGTGAGAATAACTTCTGAGGAAAGTGCAGAAGCAGAGAGCTAAGCGACCAATCTGTTGAAAAGGATAACAGATAACAAGATCCAACAGTTGCTGACTTGTTGAAATGTATGCTTCCACTAACAGTCAATGGACCAGGTCCCATGACACAGTAAGAACAGTAATGTAAGCACAAGCAGTAGTATGCGTCCACTATACGTCAAGGACCATGTCCCTTGACTCCACAAGAACAATAACTGAAATAGATGCAGAAAGTAAATGGCTAAAAGTAAAATCTGCACAATAATTTTACGTGGAAACCCCCTTGCTCAAGGGCAGTGAAAACCACGACCTGTCCTCACAGGCTTTTCAATCCAAACTCCATTTCACTCAAACGGAGCAACGATTCAGATTACAACTGCTTGCAACCTAGGAATTTACCTCTAAATTCCTTCCCCCTCAATGTAGCAACTCTTACTACAAAGAGATCAACTAAGCAATAATACTATTGCCCACTAAACTACCCACCTCTAGATAACTTAGAATTTGACTAAGCAACAACCACGTTGCCCACTAAACCATCCCACCTAGATGACTTAGAATTTTGACTAAGCAACAACCATGTTGCCCACTAAACCACCTACCACTAGATGACTTAGAATTTTGACTAAGCAGCAACAATGCTGCCCACTAAATCAGTTGACCTTAACTGACTTAGACTTTTGGTAGAACAAAACAAAGATCTAATTCCTTTATAACATAGGAATAGATTTACAATGTAAGCACATAAAACACAAAGCTCAAGATACAACAAAGATTCTTCAGCACTTCATCAGGTCCCTTTGTTGAGCATTAGCAATGTTATTCCTTGAAGATGGCTTATTCTTTTGAGCTTTTGAATTTTCTGAAATCCAAAACTTTGTTTGCCAAAACTTGAGTTTGTGTTTTTGGTGAGGAGACTATCTAAAACACACACAAACTCCTTGAGACGACCTTATTGGCTGAAAGCCTGTTGTTCAGAAAAGTTGTTCACCTACCACATCAGAGGTGGCAGCTTTTCTGACGGTTGTCTTGTCAACTTTTCATATCGCAATCTTGCAGGGACCAAGCCCTTGCAATGTTCTTTGGGAGTTCCCATTGGACAAACACCTTCATCTATTCTGATTGGTTAGTACGATGGCGCCTCACCAACCACTGACTGGCAGGACAACTTTACAGTTGTATCCCATTATGCATCTGATGGAGATAACTTTGCCAGGGACTAGGTCCTTGCATTTGTGAGACACTGAAATAGACAATCTCATCCGCTCTTCCTATTGATGTAGTACACTGCACTTTTCACCTACCACCTGACATGACAGCTTTACAGTTATACCCCATTTGAATCTGGACGAGAGCACTCTGCCAGGGACCAAGTCCCTGCATTTGTGAGGATCATCAAAACACCTAGAATATAACATTTTCCCCCTTTTTAATGATTACACACAAATATTCCTCACACTGAGTTTATTCATTCATTTCCCCTGCCAAGGATTTGGTTCCTTGTTAGATCCCTAAGTTTGTTAAATCATCAAAACTTAATATCAGTTCCAAACTAACATGACTGCTTACTGGTTCTGGCAAACATGCCAGCAGCTGCCAAATCTCTGCTGAAACTTTTGCCACCGACACCACCAATATCCCATTGAATGTCATATTTCTTCTTGTTTCTCTGAGTTCTGCTAACACTTCTTTTTCTCTGACATATTTCTTTGATGCCATATTCGATGACATAGTTGTAAGTGATATTAAAGCGAATAATAATACATGCTTCCATTTGCGAAAGCATGAGACTATACCCTCCGGCCCCTGTTGAACCAAAGCAAGCAACAGGGGATGGAGACATATGGCCAGACGGGACAAAGGTGAATAAAGGAACAGAAGTGATTATACATATATTCACGATGGGGAGATCACAAGAACTATGGGGTGAAAATTGGGCGGAATTCGAACCAGAGAGATGGTTACAAAAAGATGTTACAACATCAAATTGGGTATTTATCTCGAGGGATCCTTTCAATTAGCCGGTGTTTCAAGCCGGACCAAGGACTTGTCTCGGAATAGACATTGCTTTTATGCAAGTAAAATTGGTAGCTGCTAATGTGCTAAGCCAATTTCAGCTTGTTCCAGCAGTGGATGGTTATAGTCCTGTTTATAGTTCGACTTTTACATCAAAGATGAAAAATGGATTTCCAGTTAGAGTATTTCGACGTGTCTAGCTAATTAGTTTTAGCTATATAGTCGATTATTTTTTCTGTCTCAATTTATGTGGGAGACCATTTTCTTAGTCTCTACAAAAAATAATGTCACTTTTCTGTGATTAAAAATAATTGTGTATGGTATACACCCTTTTGAGCACATGAAAAGATGTTACATTGGCATTGAGCCCAAAAAATAAATATAGAGAAATAGGCCACAAAATTTTAATTAAATAATTCTAATTCAAATTCAAAGCCAAAGTCAAGTTGAGGGATGATGGTGATGGCGGTAGGGGAAACTTTCTTCTCAACTCTTTATTAGCTAGAAAAAGTGGTGGAATTCTTACGGAAAATACTTCACCACAAACACTTATAGGAAATTTACCAAAGCTTGAAGCGTGTCAGACACTGTCCTCGAGGAACAAGATTCAACAAACTCTTCTAATATAAAACTAGGAGCTAGAATCTAACAAAAAATATTGGAGGAAGAATATTTGTATTCATCACTTTTTTCTCTACCCTTTTAGTGAAGAATCACATATAGTGATAATATATATGCAAGAAAGATCTCTTGAAATAGTTAGATTTTAAGTTGCAATTATGCAATAGTGAAGTCCAATTAAGAGTAATTAATAGGAGCATTAGGAGGCCAAAGAAACTGTCTTCTCATTTGTTTATATATTTGTAGTATTATAATAATACTAGTGTACTTATCCGTGCTTCGTGCGGAATTAAATATATATATTAAAATAATTGATGTTGTTAATTGACTATTTTTCAATAAAAAGTGTATAAAAAATGTTGACACCCAATTTTGACCCTACATGATATGAGTTAACGTTTTAGCTTCTTAAATTCCAAACTATTTGAAATAATTAGTTTTTATGAAGTTCAAAATATTTTTTCAAGTGTTTGAAGTAATTTTGGTCGCTTTTATACTTTTTGTTAATAAATATGTTTTTACATACTTAGTTTATTTTATAAATGTTCGAAAATCGTCTCAAAAAGATTTTAGTTTTATTTGAATATTTTATTAAATTAATTTTGTCTAAATTAGTAGTTTATATTTTGAGTCATTAGTTTATTAAGCTAATTATTTTATTTCGTTAAAATTAAGAAGTTCTTTAGTTAATTATATTAATTCATTTCTTTTAAGTTCTAGCTGAATTAATTAATTACCTCAATTTGGTTAAGTTTTTAACTTAAATGGACTAAGTTTGCAATCATTTGGCCCTTTTTCTTAATTACAATTCTAGCCTTTCCTTACTGTGTCTTCAACTCATTTTAGAAGACAAGATTTGGCCCTTTTACAACAAATTTCAACAGCCCACTTCTCTCCAATTCACATCAGCAGCAACCAATTTCCAGCATACTTCAGCCCACCTCAATTCTCCAAATAACTACCCAACCCGGCCCAATTCTTTACCAACAAAGAGACCCATCAACGTCTCTTTTAACATTAGCAGCAGTCCAAAACGTTAACTTCAGCAACGAAAAGCAATTCCCAGACAGCAACACGTGAACGACTCCAAAACAACCCCTATACGCGCCTCACTCTTCCTCACGCGAGGACGAGTTCACGGAAGGGAAGCGACCATCTTCCAATGTTCACAAAGCACAATCTCAAACAGAGCAGCAAACGTCTCCAAACGTGAACAACAATTCCGTCAAAACACACGGAAAGCAGCAGCTGCAGTACGCGTACAACAGTAGGCTGCTTTTCGTTGTCGTCTTCTCCATTTACCTCGACAAACAGTACGCGTAGTGCTGTTCCAATGCCGATTCCAGCTGCAATTTTTCCTTGTGGCCTAAAGATCGAGCCACGTAGCATTCGAAGGATGATGGGTCGATCATAGCCCTCCTTCTCGCCTTCAATTCGTTGAAATTGCGAGAATCATTGGGAATATGCTCTGGTTCTGGATAGAATTTCGTTTGAAATTCAAATTTTGGCCCCTTTTCTAGCCCGATTTTACTCTCATCGTTTTCCCCCTCAAATTCGACCTAGAAGCTTCCCTATAAATGCCCTTCTTTGCTCATTGTTCAGGGGAGGTTTTTGAGACCTAAGAGTACCCCTATAAGGTTTGGAAATTCTTGGTCCAATAGTTAAAAAAAAATTTGGCTTTTGTGGTTTGTTCGAGTTGAAAGAGGTGGTGGAGTCGTCTTCTCAACTCGTCGTTTCGGTTCGTTGCCCGGAAAGAGGTAATTCTTTCTTAGCTTTGTTTCATTTAATTCCCAGTTCTTCTATGCTTTCTATTTATTATGTGTTCTTAGCTTTGTTTTAGTTTTCATGTGTTAGACTTTGATTTGACATTTTAGTAGCTAATAACGTTTCTTTTGTTCTTACTGTTTTGTTGTTATAGTCGTAAATTTTCGTAGCTTCTTTGGTGTTCTATTCATGTTGCACGCCTGATTTGGTCTTGAATATTAATGTTCATCTCAGTCCTAGTCCTTATGCTTGTTCCTGTGATGATAAGCATTCAATTCCTTGTTTGCACAATCGATTCATAGAAATATCAAATATATTAGTTCAGGTCCTCTGTTAAGGATTGTTGCTTTGGAAATTTTATTTATTTTCTAATGTTCTCTTTGGTTTGATGGTTTCATTGTTCGTGTTTCTTCATAGTTGATATTTGTTCAAGTTTTAATTTGCTAATAACATGTGTTTTGGTATGATTCCGAGATCATTTCAGGGACTGTTTGTATTAAAATGAATTCCAAATCTTTGAATTTCCTTACTGTTGGTTCAAAAATGTACCTTTATTCAGTTTAAAGTTAATCTTGTTCTTGAAGTGCACTGCATATTTTTTTTAACCTTGATGTTTTCTTGAACTCATGGGCTGGTTGAGATTTCCTGAGCTTTAGTTTCTTGCTATGTGTTTTAGTTTAATCCTCTTCTCATCTAAGTTGGGTTACTTTCATCCTATAAGCATAAGGGATTTGTCTTGGTTTAAATTTAATTTCAAGAGCTGTTTAAATTCTTATCATCTTTAGTTCCTAGTTTCATAGTTGTCATTGCTGTATTGTTGTTCCTAACATTTGTTTCTCCATAAAGCGTATTGCTTTGATCTTAAAAAACGGAAATAGTTATTGGTTTGTCTCTTCATCGATTTTTTTTTCTAAGATGCTTTTCCGGTAATCTTGCAATTCCACATGCCTTTGTTTTCTTCATGTTTCATTCATGTGTTCCTTGATTAAATGTAGCTTTATAGTTCATTCTCCACTGTTTTGTTTGCTGCCTAGGAATTAGAATTAATTTCTATTTGTTCTTATAGGTGGAAGCTTAAATTCATATCCTCACCTTGCATTTCGATTCAACCTAGCTTGTATCAATTTTTTGCTATTAATATTAGTGGACTTAACATTAATATCCTAGTGTGATTGACTCATGGTTTAAATAAGGTGCATGTTCAACTCCCTGGTTTAGGATAGTCACAACTCATCCTTATTCTCTACTACTTCTTTAGGCTTAGGTAAGTTCAATGGTATGATAAGTTATAATATATCACAGTGTTTCTCTTGAATCCTTAGGATTAGTTCTATTTGAGAATTTTGGCTAGTGTTGACATATTTTGCATTAATTATATTTGAAGGCTATGGCAATGAGCTTTTAAATTTGTTATCTGCTTATAATGCCTATTATGGTTTCTAATGTTTGTTAAGTTTCAATATGAATAGATGTTTTAAATTCTGCACTTTTGCTGTCACTACAGGTATCTTAAGTTATTAGCTTAACTTGATACTGTTTCGTATTGGTTCTAATCCTTATTTCTCTCATTTTTCTTTTCATGAACACTCTTCCATTGAGTCCACTTGGACTCCCAATCTCTTGCATATTCTTCTTTTCGAGTCAACCTCTACCAAGTTGAAAGAGAAGTAAATATGTTGGAGTTAAAGCCTGAAAACCAGCAGCAACAACAGCTCAAAAGAGCTGAAATGAGAGTGCTTTGGGTTCAAATTGGCCGAAATTCGAACACCTGATTTTTGCAGCAGTTCCAGCAGTCTCAAAAGGCTGGAAATAGCATTTTTCGGACTAAAAAAAGAGTTCAAAAACAACCCCAGCAGCAGCAAATAAGAAGCAACAAGTGGACTTAAAATTGTCCAAGTTCTACTCGCGCTTTTGTTTTCCTTATATCGTGATTTTGTGATAGTTGTTTTTAACTTCTAACATTATTTTTGTTAACTTAGATGAATCCTTTGGAGGGATTTTTATTTCATATTTTGTCGTTTGTTTACTTTAAAATTTTCAAATTTCCAAAACCCATTTTAAGTTGGGTAATTTAAGCTTATAGAATGACTTAAGAACCCTTCATGTTCTTTCATAGTTATTGAAAAGCTTTAAATCCATGTTTATGAGTTTGAACTAACAATTTAATTCAAATTTTTGAATAGGATAAAAATTGTTAAGTTTCTTAAAATAAATTAGTTGTCTTTTAATTTAACTTAGGACTTTGTATGAATGACTTAAGGATCTTTAATATCCTTTCATAGTTGTTAAACAAGATCCTTTACTCCATGTTTATGAGTTTGAATTAATCGTAGGGTTCAAAACATGACTATGGATAAAAGTTTTAAGTTAGGTTTACTCTTGAGATTTTTTAGAAGTATCAAGAGATTTTTTATACAAGTTTCAAACAAGATTTTTATAAGTAACCCTTTCTATAAAATTAGCCAACTTTTAAATCCGCCGGTCAACCGCGTATTAGCGGATTCTCTAAGATGCCTAAATCCTTCCTTAGAGAATTATTTGAACCCTTACCCAACTCTGGTTTTGTTAAAATATTTTCATTCGTAAACCCCCTTTTTAAAATGGTTTTCTTAATTTCTCCTAAAAAATTAAGTGGCGACTTCCAAACTATAAATTTTTCCAAAACTTAACAAAAATTGCCAAAGTTGCGAAATTGGTTTCGAAACTTTAGTTTTTGAAATCGAGTCGTAACAAAAAATAATACAAATCAAGTCACGGTTTTGATGTTGTCTATTCAGTTTATTGCTAGAAAGATAATTTCAAACTTTAATTTCCACTTAACATTGCCGATAAGAAGAAGAAAAACATAAAAAGTATCTTAAGAAAAAGAAATTAAGTTAATTATATAACATTACATTAGAGATTATACTTTGCAATAGAAAATAAAAGAATTGAATAACATAATATAAAATAAAATGTATATTTATAAGAATTCATGATGTCATTAGTAATTTGATGTGTTACTTATCTACTCGATTATATAAAAATTATCATAGCGTGACAAAATATTAAATTTTTTAGAGTACATGAAGTGTCAAGTTGTAGAAAGTTATATCAATAGTTGGATCAATGTTTGTCCCTAACACATGTAGAGGAGTGGAATAGTTTTATAACATTAATCTAATTATTATTGAAGTAATCACTAAAGAAAATTAATATATGATAATAACTATTCAAAAGATAACTCCTTCTATAATGTGAAATATTAAGATAGATAATTTTTGCTTTAAATATTACAAGTTAAATACATATTAATCACAAATGCACATTTATTATAGCATAACTATAAAATATTTTTTTATTAAATATGTACACATTGAGTTTTTTTCTTCATTCTTTTCATTAATAATTTATTTATTAATTAAAAATTTTAAAAATACTAAAAAGATGGTTTATTTATTTTGTGATTGATTTCTAATATGATAGACCATATCATATATTCTTAGGGGCAACAATATCTAATAGATTTGAGAAATGTACCATATGTAATATTATACCTTTCAACAATGACGAAAATTTAGAATATTAATTAGAAATTGACAAATAGATACACACATGTAGAGGAGTGGAAGAGTTTTATAACATTAATCTAATTATTAATGTTGTCATCACTAAAATAATTAATATATGATAATAACTATTCAAAAGATAACTCTTTCTTTAATGTGAAAAATAAGTAGATAATTTTGTTTTAAATAATTACAAGTTAAATACATATTAATCACAAATGCACATTTATTATAGGATAACTATAAAATAACTTTTTATTATATATGTACAATGAGAATTTTTTCTTCATTCTTTTCATTAAATAATTTATTTATTAATTAAAAGTTTTAAAAATACTAAAAAGATAGTTTATTTATTTTGTGATTGATTTCTAATATGATAGACCATATCATATATTTTTAGGGGTAGCGATATCTAATAGCTATGAGAAATGTAACATAGCTAATATTATACCTTTTAGCAATGACAAAAAATTAGAATATTAATTAGAAATTGACAAACAGATACACACAAGAACACAAGAACAAAAACGTGATACTTTTCATCTTCATTCATTCGCATAATAGTAATAATAATAATAATAATAATAATAATAATAATAATAAGAAGAAGAAGAAGAAGAAGAACAACAACAACAACAACAACAAAGTTAATTAACAAAAATGCTAATTGAACTTTCTAATACGTTGGTTAGTAGAGTTTCATAATTTAATTTTTGTTGAACAAAAGAAAATTTATATATTTGATCAAAATAAAATTAAAAATAATAAAATAATATTAATTGAAATCAAAACAATACATTAATGAATCTTCAAAATATTTAGAAATCATTTGAACTTTTATACTAATATGACCATCTCTTTTGATGAATCTTCCAAGATAATTAAGATTCCTTCTTCATTTTGATGAACTTGTACCAAAGTAATGTGAAAATCTCTATGATGAATCCTTAAAGAATATATATATGATCTTTATCAAAGTGAAGACCATATCATGACATTATTAAGTATATGAAAGATGAAAGAGATGAAAGAAAAAAGGAGGAAAAATCTATACTAATAAAGAGAAAGAATGAAAAAATGAAAATGAACATTGAACAGCTCTATAGATGATTGTTATTGATAGATAGGGTAAACCATAACAATAGTTAGAAAGAAGTTGAAGAGGCATGTTATTTAAGTAGAAAAGATAAATAGATGGAGGTTTTTTGTAACTTATTAGAATAGTAAATATGATTGAATATTTAAATTAATAAACAAATTATTTATTGAGAAAATGAAGAAAAATATGCCAAATAAAGGAGAAAAAAGATAAATAGGAATGACAGTCATAGAGAGGTGTCACATCACATTCTCTATGTTTCTCCTTTATATATATATTCATGAATTGTATATTTAACTATATAATTCGATAGGTATTCGATATTCAATATTATTATTATATCGAATACCAATTTAAAAACATATGCCAAATACCAATTTCAATTGTCGTATCTACTGTACTATGTCCACTCTTACTTACTGTCCAATGGATATAAATATTTCATTCTTTTTCTGTCTCATTTATTCTTATAGGATATTTTTGGAATTTAATAACAAAAATTATTTCGATAAGAGATTCAAAAAGGTCATTTCAATTGGAAAATCAGACGAAAAAAGGTGTGACATGAATAAGTTCCATGTATAAATGATAAACGCTCAACTATGTCCAATTTTTCTGGGCATAAGCGATCGTATGCAAAAAAAAACCTATTTTTAATGGTCGGCGTCGAACCACAAGGATTGGAAGAGGGAGTCACTCTCAAATTAATTTTGTAACCCAAAACAAACTAGCAAATTGAATTCTCAACACGCATATATGTATAAAATGAGGGGGGGGGGGTGGAGGGGGTTAGAAACAACTAAAAATCCTCAATATCAAGTATCAAATATAGGGAATCAACACAAATATTATCTACCAAGATTGAAAATGACTACGGGTGTGTGCATTACAATGGGGTTTTGACACAATAGGTAAATATTAATCACAATCAAATCGATTGATACATGGATAGTGTTTGGTCTACGCTATATTCGATATTCTCTTGAACTATCAAATGTATATCCCTAAGATTCACTCGAACTGCAAGACCCTTATCAATAAAACATCAAACATTGTTTGAGTAGATAGACTATCCCTAACTCATACCATTAAATTGAATATCAATAAGATTATCCTATCTCTAGCTCAAATTCGTAAACTAATTTCACCAAGTCCTCACTATTGTATGTAACTCAACTCCATTTTTCTTTCCCAAGCTAAAATATTGTTAGAGAGCTCAATCAATATTTGCAACCACTGAATTTTTTAGGTTAAAACTTCAAGACAACAATACATTCATGCATAACAATCGATTTTAGAACTAGTTAATCAACACTCATTGAGTTTTACATCCATATCTTGCGCGCACACACCCCTCGAGTCTTCATTTTCCTATATAGATAATGGGTATGTTGGGTAGTAATTAGCGGTTCTTAATCTTAGAGGCTTGTAGACGTCTGTTATGGGTCTTGTAAATTTATGGTGGCTATATATTTAAGACCTTATTCTGAACGTAAATGCTTGCCTATTTTCCTGTGTTTCTTTGAGTGTGCCCATGTCAAACTGAGATAGGGCAATAAAAATTTGGCAGAGACAAGTGGCTTCTTGTTATTCAAGGGAAGTTGAAAACAAGGTTAAACTCAGCAAACACGATATCATATTTTATAGGCCACTTTCGATTTAGATGTATGTACTTGATTTCCAAAAGTAACACTCTCAAAGGGTTTCTCAAATGTGGCATGGTACAAGAAGTCTTCGAGAGCCATTATATAATAGCATGATATTTACATTTTGTATAAATGATTCATTTAAAAAAATTGTATATTGTCGTTCATTAATTTGTCGGATATATTTGAAGTTGTTCTGTCCTAAAATTTAGAATCCTCAAATTCCTAATTCTGACTCTACTTTTGGTTTAACCCTCCTTGCACTAGAATCCCTCCTCTTCCTTGTCGTCAAGCTTGGAGCAGTTTTTGGATGGTTTTTGGAGTAACCCTCGTGTGTTTTACCACGAAAGAGGAGGAGAAAAAGTAAAAGATTTCACATTTTTTAGTTTCTTCCCCACTGACCCAGTGGTGTAGCCATAGCCACCCCAGGATGTCTAATTGAACACCCTTCGTCGGAAAATTACGTTGTATATATATGTCAAATTCTACATTTAAAGGATATATATTTAAAGTTGGACACCCTTGACAAAAGCTATGCCTTTGGCGCAGTGATAATGGGTGTCCATTTGAATGAAAGAGTTTTAGGTTTGAACCACAAACATCACAATATTTTTTTATTTTATTTTGACAACCGCACACCATTATTCTTGGACACCCTTAATAAAATTTCTGGCTCCACCATTACGATGACCCCTCTATAGCAACTGACACATCGCTACAACGGTGACGCCATAGTGGGAATATTTCTGCTACGGTGGGATAACGTCAGCCAGGGACAAATTTGAAATTCTGAGATTTTCATTGTGTCGCTCCAATTTTA
>JAJOOF010016881.1:0-17680 GCA_029582545.1 Solanum lignicaule | reverse complement strand
CGGAAGTCGGTATTATAAAATATCTAATTGAGAAAAAATTCCGACCTCAGGAGGTCGGAATTTTTAATGAATTACAATAAAAACCGACCTCTTGATGTCGGTATTATTTTCTCAATTAAATATAAAAAAAACCGACCTCATGAGGTCGGTATTTTTATTGTAATTCATTTTTTCCGGGAAAAATTCCAACCTCCGGAGGTCGGAATTTGGTTTTCCCGCATTATTTTGCATAAAAACCGACTAGTTGTAAATACCGACCTCCATTTGAGGTCGGAAATTTTTAGGTCGGTATTCACTGTTTTTTTAGTAGTGCGTGAAAAAAGAAGACCAATGCCCATATAATTATAATCATCTTATTCAAATATTTGATAAAGAGAATCTTGAACCATTGCAGTTTTACCGTGATGACCACGACCTCAACTCCAAAATTTACATGTATTTTATGCCAAAGTAAACCAAGAAGGAATATATTACTTTGATAATACAAAAGCCAACCTCCAAAAAAAGAAAAAAAAAACAAGAAGATTTTCTAATTGAAAGGTTAGTGGTTGTTGTTAGCTTGTCATCCCTTTGATCACATGACTCCAACTCTCAAGCAAAATTATTTTGACAAAGCATATCAAGATAAGAAATCTACAAGAAAACAAAATTTATGCAAAAGAGACCTAGCCGCCTCTATTAATAAGTTTTCAATCTTTCAATTTTATAAAAAATGTCTAGTAGCCAAATTTCAACATAGCCAAGTTAATTTATTTTGGAATACAATACGTCTTTAAAGACGCCGTACATTCCAAACCAATTACACATTGTTCCTTGCTGCCAAGTTTTAGTTTACAAGCTATCAAAGGCACTTTCGTCTACACAATTATTTTGTATAAAATTTGAACAATTTCCAGATTCAAGCGGACCCACTTTGAAGGTGAAATAAATTAATAAACACAATCGAATAACCCATAATTATACGACTATTATTTTTATCATCTGTGACAGTATATTCATGTGTATAATCGCACATATATATACATATACTCTTCAGGCTATCTATTTAGATATAAGCATGGCTCTTGATGCCAATTTTTAGAAAACTATATGCGTTGCGGAAGCATACTAGAATCTTACTGCTTACATGAAATAATAGATAACCAATACCGTTTATTCTCGAACACATAAACTTGATGAAATTTAATTCGATAAATACCTCTTGAAGAGTGAGCGGATACCTTCAAGCGAATCTCCAAGTTAGACAGACCTTCAAGCAAATCCACAAGATAGACAACAACTATGGTCTTCTACAGTGATCCCAAGTTCACATCCGAACTCTTTCAATACTTGGGTGGGAAAGTATGGTATAGAAAACTGATTCATCTTTTCTAGGTTAGGAGAATTCCGACTTATAGAGATTTCTTCCAAATCCAAAGAGGAGAAGAAAACGTATTCTGTTTTTTTTTTCAAAAGAACACGTCTGTTTTCTTTTTAAAAGCAAAAACACACGCCTGACTCCCCTTTTCCCCTTAGAAATATGATTCTGAATTCTAGTTAAATATGGGCACTGTAGGGACCACAAAATTAATTACTGAGACTTCTTATTATGGAAATAATTCCAAATAATTAATTTGAATTATTCTTACCATAATAAATTACAAATCATTTCACTAGAAATTCGTAATTGCACTCCTCTATTTATATTTCGAAACTCCCCATTAAACACTTATGTAATTCCCGATGTTAAAATTACATATACTAATCAATAAATTAAATTACCGACGAATTTAATTCAATGATTAATTTCCTTTAGAGCACTACTTAGCTTATTTCATGTGTCGGATTCATAAATCCACTTGCAAGGTTTCACAGATGAAAATTTATAAGTTTCTCAAAAAGGCATATCAATCAATATCTATAACGAGACATGGATTCCATCAACTAACTTATTATTTCACCAATATATACTATTATCATCCAATCTACCAGGCATATTGACCCAACTCAGAATCTCACCTTTTCTTAAATCAAAACGATAATTAATATATACAGATCATAATAGTTATATCATGATTAAGAATATAAGTACATTTAATAGTTTAGAGAATATGTTTTTGTCAGCCAGTCTAAAACAACTATCTCTACTCGGTCCCGTTCAATACATATAAAATGCACTAGCACAAGAAGGTTGAACTATACCGTTCCCATAATCAAGATAAATTACATATAATCTTGTGCTACAATCGTACTGATGGCATGTCAAATTTGCATCCTAGATTGTGAACAAAAAACTTTATACTTATAAGAATCGATGATTTAATCCTTTATGTATAAGCTAAAACTCAACACACTAAATCATCTACTATATAAGTAAATAGACACCATAAACGAATATATGATCTATTAAAACTGAGCAAATATTTATTCTATAATAAATATTATATCTTAACATATGGTTAATAGTATATATCCCAACAATCTCCCACTTGAACTTTTACCATCACAATTGTTATAATGTACTATATCTAAATACGTGGTTAATTGTATATACCCTAACAATCTCCCACTTAGATATTTAATCTTGAAAATTGTTAGAATAATATGTCTAAACACATGATTAATAGTATATACCCTAACAATTGTGGTTGTGGTTGTGCTGATTGGATCGAGTGTCAGATTTCGACACATACATTAATTGGATCGAGTGTCACGTTTCGACACATACATTTATTGGATCGGATTTCACGTTCCGACACATATATTAGATCGAGTGTCACGTTCCAACACATACATTGAATCGGGTGTCACATTCCGACACACTAACAGTTTGGGTATGGGTTCCATGAGAGAACCACTTGTGATGATTATGTTCCTGACTCGTTTCATTGATATTGGGAAATTGTATGTTGCTACTGAAATCAGAATTGAACTATGCATTCTGTATATATGTGTTTACTGTGTTGTAATTGCTTGCGTGTATTTCGCATACTGGAATAGTTGCGTGATCCTACCGGTACACTGTGGTTGTGTACTGATACTACACTTGCTCATTCTTTATTGAGTACATGACATCTTCAGGCGACTACTAATAGACCTTAGCTAGGGGATCTTTGATCGAGACCAGATTCGAGGGTGAGCCAGTTCTTTCAGGCTTGCCATGGATTCACTATTTGTTTAGTCCACTATTTTCGAACTCAGACTCTACAGTTAGATTTATTCGTATGTTTGGTTTCGGGGTTGCACCGCTTTTCTCTTAGACTTGTTGATTAGTAGAGTTTTGGTACAATGACTTTCAGGTTATATGGGTTGAATTTCAATAATAATTATTTTAGTTATTTTTGTTAAACTTTCGAAGTTTATGGGAACTCTATATTTCATTAGTCATTTAAACATGCTTACGTATCTTTAAATGCTTAGTTTTCGTTAAGTTGCTTAGTTGGGTGTAGTAATGGTTCTCCCACCGGAGGGTTAGTATGGGTGCCAATCACGGCGGTCTGGGTCATGACAAAATTAGTAGAAGAGCCCTAGATTCGTTGATCTCATTGTACCAAAACGAGTCTAGTAGAGTCTTGCGGAACGGTAAGGAGACATCTATACTTTTCTACGAGAGGTTATAGAACTTTAGGAAATCTCTCTATCTTCTTCTCCTTTTGTGATATGACTTGATTCCAATTGGTATCTAGCGATCAAAATTGGTATCTGATCTCTTTCACTCTTCTGTCCGCATATGGTTAACACGAGATACAACGACGTTAGGCCTGTAGCCCCTATCAATGAACCAACAGAGGAGTCCTCAACAAGAGGCCGTGGTCGAAGTAGGGGTAGGGGAAGAGGAAGGGGCAGAGGCCGAAGAAGGGTAGACCCCACTAGGGGTGGAGCTCCAGTTGATAATGCTCCTAGAGAAGAGGCCCCTCCTGCACCCCAAGAAGAGGTGGAATAGAATGTGCAGATCGAAGACGAGGAGAATGTTGGACCAGATGAGGATGCAACTTGATATGAATATTTCTCCTTTACTTGCCAAACATCAACTTCCCCAATATATACTATGTAAGGGAGATGTTGTCTGTCATTGTTTTACTGATGATGAGCCAAGATTTTGAAGTTTATTTCTGTTGTTTTGGATGTGAAATGTTATGATATATTTTGGGTACATGTGAGAGGAATACGTTTCTTGGTTGCTAGAACAGTATATTAGAAGGTGGTAGAAGAACAATTGTTCATGAACTGTATAAAACCTTAATAACTACTCCCGTTGTTTCAAATGTTTGTCTGGTTTTGACTTGACATAGACTTCAAGAAAGTAAATAATTTTTTTGAATCTTGTAGCCTTGGATCAAAATAGCACTTGGTCCATTATTTTACTTATTTTAACAATTTTTTCGAAATACAAAATTATATGAATTAGGGAGTAACTCCATGAAAGGAAAATTAATGCATTAGCATCGCTTCCTAAGAGCAGCGTGTCTACCAATTTCACCATAGCGGCCTGTCTTAAACTCATAATAGCGTATGAATAAGCAATGGTCGAGATTGAGTAAGCTATTTTAGTTTAGTAATGACTCAAATAGATCAATAACAATAAAACGTTGTTCAAATAAGAATTTTACGTTGACGGTTCATTTTAGATTTGAGTTTAGATAAACCAAAGATTCGTAGAATGTACCAAAATGTCCTTTAATCTTGTGGTCTTGAACATGTCATGTGAGTTGTGACACGTTGAAATTAAGAATTGCCAAAAAAGGGAACAAGCATTCTTTTCTTTGAACTTGGTAACTTTGGAAGAAGGCATTATTTTTATAGCGGAGAGAGTATTAAAACTACTAAAATTGAAAATACGAAGAAAACATGAAGGTCTTTTGAAAAAATAACAATATAGATTCCAACATCAAGCTATAAGCTTAGTTGCTCGGACTCTACTTGTGATACGTTGAAATTAATAATTGCCAAAAATGGGAAGAGGCATTCTTTTCTTTGAACTTGGTAACTTTGGAAAGAGGCATTCTTTTTAAAGCGGAGAGAGTATTAAAACTACTAAAATTGAAATAGAAAGAAAAAATGAAGTGCTTTTGCATAAATAACAACATAGATTCCAACATCAAGCTATAAGCTAAGCTGCTCGGACTCTTCACTTTTGGTGCCACACCCGTGTCGACACGACATGGGTGTGGGATCCGTGTCCAATTTGTTCAACTGATTTTGGGTGCTTTGACCAAAATTGATGGGGTAAGTGTGGACAGTTTTAGTGATTGTTTGTAATCAATACAAAATCTAAGGTCAAATTGAAGAAAATGAAATACCTTTTATATATAAATTTCTATGTCACTCATTTTCCGTTAATCTCCTTCCATATTCTCATCAAGTTCTCTCATAATATCTCATAATTTAGGATTTTTAACTCTTCTTTTAGATACTTTAATTATTTTAGGCGAATCCCTGCACACGTATCCCTTCATGGATCCATATCCCCGAATATTAAAATTAGATCATGAAAGATCCAACATCTAGATCCGCACCTGTATCGGACACCCACACCGAGTCTGAGCAACTTAGGCTATAATTGCTAAGAAACATACACCGCATTAACAACAAACAACAACATACCCAAGGAATATTGCATCTTTGTTTTTGTTAGGTCTTGGTCAAATATAGAGGACCGAGGATCTTATAAACATATCTGAGTGGTGGTAATTTGATCTGGAGTTAAGCACGCAGGAACTTGAAGCCTCAAATATTTACAGATACTTCTGAATAGGGAGTCTAATCTTTATGAGATACTGACATGATGCTTCCTTATGCTAGATTTGCTCAATGTGAAATGAGTGTCGATGTCTGATGTCTCCAATTAGATGAGTAACTTAGAATAAATAATGGGGTTTAATGAGCAAGATATCTTTTGATGCTCCAATAAGATCAGAATTTACTAGAATTATAATCAACTGAATATATAAGACAATACCAATGCCTTCGATCTACTATTATACGACTTTCTCTAAATTCTCTTTTTGGGGCTTTGATAATCTTCTTTCTCAGGACTTGTACTACTGTTTCTTGGACATTCCACAGCTTCTATGAGAGGGTAATAACCTGAAGTTCTCTTCCCTTGATAGTTATTAACATATTTTGACTACTGTCCACCATGCTGCTAATATTTGGTATAAGGTGAGATTCTAGGACCTGAATTATGTTGCCTTGTTAGTGGGTAGGTGGTTTGCGATGTTATCTTTCATGTGGGTTGTATGGAAGGATAGGGAGAGAGTGTTTGAAGGGATAGATATTGATTTTGTAAATGTAAGGATTAGCCTTTTTATCTCTAGTTTCTTTTTTGGTGCACCTATGAGGTCCCTGCTTGTATAGATGATTGAATGTCTTTTGTAGAGGACCATATTTTTGTATAGGTTCTCCATTTCTTAGTATACGGCTTAGATACGGGATTTTCCTCAATCATTAACAAATTATTTAACCTAATCAAAAAAATTGGTGGGTGCTTTGTGAAGTATCAACTTAGAAAACTTTTACTAACATCCCATCTTTTGTGGCCTGCCAATGGACTCATGACATCCACGCACTGAGTCATCAAATGAAGTACGTTGGGAAGACCCAAGCCTACATGCACGGGCCCATCCAACATAGTCCTACAAATGAAGACTCGGGCTGGACATTCTGGTTCATTTTATCTTATTGGAGAGAATATATTCTCCACTTCTCCTTAGCTTTCGACATTTTGAAATGCCAAACTTAGATGTTTAAGTCTAATAAAGAACATCATCTCCATGCATCAATGATTATATGGTGATTTTGAATAGAATTTGTTCTAAAAAGTTATTTGTCTCGTACTTTTTGTTTATGTACATTCTATTATCTCATGATTTCTCTGTATGTTAGAGACTTCTCCAATACGAAAGGCACATGACACAAAACGGAGAGCTTCAACTTCCTATTGCTCCTCCTCCTGGGTTTTCGGGTGTTGACAATCAGGTAACGCTGTGTTTATATTGTGGTTATGTGATATATGGTGAAGCCTATTACCCTAAGTAGTTAGAATCATCGACGTATTTTGACTTTGCTCAAGTTCTCAAAGTTGATCATGGAGATCCTTCTTTAGTTGACTTCGACCGAAATCAGTATGGCCTTACTTTGGGATAAGGGCCACTAGGAAAAGACTCTTTTAAGTAAGGAGTAACCTGATTTAAGATTGGCCATATATGGTTGTGCCCATGTGTAGCTTAAGTTTCTATTTGTTATTGTACACAATGTATAACTATTTTTTTTAAAAAAAAAAAACTAACTCCAACATGCATATGGTCAACATAGTTAACTCAATTTAGATTGCATACTTTTGCTTTCTTTTGGTGTAAGCTGTAAAGAGGAATTTGTAAATGAAGCATAATCAATACTTAGTTTCTTACAATTCCTGTAAGACATCACCTCTCTCTAAAAAGGACGTGTAGCTAATAACAAAAAGTGAATTCATTGTTCAACCGGAGTCCAGAGGCAGATCTAGGTTTTGTAATTTATGGGTTCCTACAATGATCAAGTTAATGTAAAAATAATTGGGTTCACAATCAACTTTTTATAAATACTTTGTGCATTTCTTAACCAACACAGGCTATGAAAAAAAACACGGGTCCCGTGAACCCATATCTCAAGGGCTAGATTCCCCCTTCCAGAGTCATCCATCAAGATAGTCCACCTATCTATATAAAGAATTATCAACTACATGAATGATAAAAATCCAGCCTAGCTTGGTAGCACCAGCTTGCCATATGGTGATGGGACAGTCATATATTAAAGTCCTTGATAGAAGTGGAGTTGGACTAGAAATGATACTCATATGTTGTATCACTACAAAACTGGTATGTCCCTCATGGCTGTCTCTTTGCAGGTCAATGCTCCCGCTGGTCGCATTGCTGTCAAAGACCTCAATCTCCCAGTCTGAGCCTCTAGTGAAGTGTCTGAAGGGTTGTCAGATTGGACCATCATATTTAAATGTACAATAAAAAATTGAATGAAACAAAACCAAATTTTATCTAAAAGAAAGCTTTTGATGAACTTTATTGTTCTGATTTGATTATTTACTATAGTCGGGCATTTTTTTTTTCTTTTTGGTAAACTGACCATTTATTGATACCAAAAAGTGAACATTATAGTACCAAACAATTGTTGACCAATTGCTTCTCAGAATTGAACCAACCAAAAAAAGACAACTTACATAAGGATCTACAAAGTAGCAATTATATTTAATCTAAGGATGCATACACAAAATAAGAGTATCGTTCCATCTTCAAGGCAGTCTATCTAGTGTTTGTAGTGTATTCTTCCACTTGGCCAGGTCCCTTTCCCTCACATGTATATACAACGCAATTTCTTTACAGAGTTTGTCACTTTGATAGAGGTTGAACTGAAATCGAATAGCATTCCGTTCTCTCCATACCAGATACACAACTAATTATTGCACCCTTCCCTATTTTCTTCCTTGCCAAGATAGTAAACCAATCTAGTTCATCTTGCTAGCTTTCAATGGTTTTGTTGATCCCCAGCCACACCAATAACTTGTTCCATAAAGCTCTACTGACTCTAACATTCGAAATAAAGATGTTCAAAGGATTCAAAAGTTGTACCACAAAAAGCACAATCTGGAGGCACATGAATACCAAATTTCTGAAGTCTCTCTACAGTTGTGTATCTTCTCTAGGCTGCTAGCCACAATATGAACTTATGTCTAGGATGGATGTTTTGTTGTAGTGCAATACTCTTCCAGGGAACTTTTGGGTGGGTTGGCATGAGCTTAAGATACATCTTTCTGATAGAAAATCTGCATTCTTCAACCACTTCATTCAGCTTAACATCAAGATGTCCTTGGGAAGAACAAGTTTCTAAGTACTTCCTTGACTCCAAAATTTTCCTTACAACCCAATTAAGTAGCACTAGCTAGAATAGTGCAGTTCTCTACAGATTCATCTTTCATATAGTGTCACGACCTGAGCCTACACCCCGGAAATAATAGGACGTACAAGACTCAGAAGAGCCTCAAACAAGCCTCATAACATTCATAACATAAGACATAAGAAATGATGTGGAATTTTAAAACTTTTATACATACAATCAAAGTCTTTATAAAAGCAAGCGGAAGTCTAAATTTGTCTCATTTAGCCGTCTAATACAACTTTGAATCAATAATAGGGTCACATCCCTTCAACATAGTCCGAAACGTAAAATGATATGAAAGAAACTACTAAAGACTCATATGTCCTCGAATCTTGACGACTCACCACAAGCTAGGAGAATAGTCGATCCAATCTTCAATCCAAGAAGAACACATCAAACACCGAGACCTACACTTTGTAGAAAAATGTAGAAGAAATATGGGTTAGCACAAATATTTACTAAGTATGATAGCCATGCAAAAATCATGCCAAAAAGGACATTTTGGTTGAAAACCATGCATTTAACAAGTTTGAGGATCATCATGCACTTTTAGTATAAACACATAAGACATAACCATATTCATCATATAAGTCATTATAACAAATAATAGAACCATTTCTAGGTAACCCTAAGTTATACTTGTGTAATGTATGAATAGTATCCCATAATACCACACATACTAAGTACCACTTTGAGGCCACCATAATCATACTTACCATTCTTCATTCTCATCTTTAGTTAATACACAAACAATGAACCTTCATATTTAATAAGTCATGACAAGGAAAGCATCTCATAATAACAATCCAAGTTAAGCATTCATTATTACATTAAGCCTTTAAGTCAACAATCTCATTAGCATCATTATGAGCACATTCATTTCATTAGACATTATGACATTTGAGAAACACACCATAGCCACTCTCAAAGCCTACTCGTGCAATGCATGGATGGCATCCCATACTACCACCCACACTTCATTGTAACTCACATGATTGGAATAAGCCCTAACCTACACAGACCATGTGAGAAAATCATGGAATCCGATGTCATGTTCCACACCGAAAAGAGTTGGTCTACTTTCCTAAGGTTGAACATGTAATTTAGCTTAGGTGGATCCACTAGCTATAACCTATGTGGGCACATAGTTATGGGATAGGAAGTTGTTACTAGAAACCTGGCCTAACATGAGGAGAGTTTCCACCTCACAATATCCACTCGGTGCTAAGCATTAAATTCCTATAGAGTAGTTCATTCTCTTTTTAACATTATTACGCATGAGAGGGATGCCATTGGCCTACTGACCCAAGGTACATTTTTAGACACATGAAAGGGTACCATTAGCCTACCGATTCAAGGTACATTATTAGGAAAGCTCATCGAATCCTCATGAAAGGGCTACCCTTAGGTCTATCGATTCAAGGTTCATCATTGTAGTAGTTCATAGACTCATCATGAAAGGGCTACCATTGGTTTGCCGATTCAAGACAAAGCCTAGGATACTCCATTAGTCATTTATCAAAGGGATCCCTCTTGGCCTACCGATTCAAAGTTCATTAAGTCAAGATACTTTTAGTTACACAAGAAAAGGATGCCCTAAGCCTACCAATTTAAGGTGTATCATTACATTGAAGAAACCTTTCACGACATGTCATCATTATTCACAAGTGTATAATTGAGTATAACCTTTCAACAATATCACAATTGCATTATAGTCATGATCACATTACCTTCATTGAATTCATAAAGCATGTACACAAGCAACATGATTATACAACAATCTTCATAATTTGACCTTCAAGGATCATAAATCACATTCAACCCAAGATCTAGAATTTGTACATTAGATATGGGTAATAATATAATTCAATCAATTCAATTAATCTAAACAAGACCCATTTACATGCTTCTAAAATCAATCACCCACATTAAGATGACAATTTTGCAATATAGGGAATCCATGCATTCTTGGGGGATTTTCACCATAATTCAACCACAAATAATCAATTCAATCATAACCCAACATAATTGAACCATTAAAAACATATTTTAAAGAGAACCCATGCTATTCGAATAAAACCCTTCTTTTTGGGGAAAATTGTAAGATTCAAAATCAAGTTTTGAAGGGGTTCCATGGGTGGAATCTACCCATGGATGAAAACTACGATACCTTGATGATGAATCTTGAAAGAATTTGATGAAAAATCCTTGATTTCTCCCATCCCAATCTTCAATTTTATTCTTCTTTTTCTTGCGCTTTTAGAGAGAGTAATATTGTGAGGAAGATGAACTTGCGATTTTTATTTGGGTCTTTGTGAAATTGATTTAGTTTGGGTGTTTAATGACTTAAAATATCTTATATTCTTATTTTAAAATAATATAAAATATACCCATTTTAATTGGACCAAAAATTAGAATTTACAAAATTTCCCCTTTTTGCCCCTCACGTAGACTGCCTAAAAAACTAAGGCAAGTACCATGAGAGGCTTCCACGAGCCGTGGTCCCCTCCATGGACTTGAGGCATAAATTTTTCTTTTCTAAGTAACATTGCCTTAGAAAAATTTTCACAAGGCTTGTGTTCAAGGATGGGTTCACTGGCCGTGGACTCTTCCACCGTCCTTGAACCCTTCCTTAGAACCTTGCCTTAGAATATTTTTCACAAGGCTTGGGTTCAAGGATGGGGTCACCGACCGTGGACTCTTCCACCGTCCTTGAATCCTTCCTTAGAACCTTGCCTTTGAATATTTTCACAAGGCTTGGGTTCAAGGATGGGTTCACCGACTGTGGACTCTTCCACCGTCCTTGAACCCTTTCTTGAACTTATACTTAGCCAAATTTTTGGGGGCTAATTTAGGGTCCTCCTCAATGATCTTTGGCTGGTCCATGGGGGGGGGGGTCGTACCTTTTTGCCCCTAAAAACATTTATTCTTAGTACGGGGAGTTATTTTACAACTCTAAACCACACATAAAATTCTAAAACTCTTACGTAAGGCTCTAGTTTCACCTATTAATTTTCCAGATGTTACATTATCTCCCCCTTGGGAACATTCGTCCTCGAATGGTGATCTAGACACCTTTCGGAATTAAAGAATCAAGACTAGCAGTCCATCATGCGTGAATTATCAAAATAATGCATCACTTAAAGGAGGAAACTTCAACACCATCTAAACATGATCAATGCAACAAAAGGAAGTAGGAACTACATCTATCAACCCAATATGCATGAAATTCAAAATTTCTCATGTTTATAGGAGGAACTACCTTCTCCAACAAAAGCATGCTCAACACAACATTATGGAGCCAATACGTCATCTCATAAAACATATAAAGAATGTTCATCAACTCACCTCATGAAGTCAAATATGCAACCTCATACTCAAATGCACAACAACATGAAGAACACATAAATCATGTAAACTCATTTTGTTACTAAACATGAATTTTCTCCAGAACATGCATAATCGTAAGGAGATCATGGAAACTCATAAATCACACATGACTCCAAAACATAAAACAAGCCACAAGGAACTCTTTGCCTCATGCTTGAATAGGAATAGAAGAAAGGGATAAGGATATCGGAACTCTCAACAATCTTGCTTTCTATGTATACCATCTCCCCCTTGGGAGTAAACCCATACAAAGGCTAACATGAAAGTCTAACAAATAGCATAGGGACCTTAAATAAACATTTGCATCTATAAGAAATTATAAACATACTGGTGCCTTCATCCGGAAGGGCTCCTTTGTCCTCTCTAGCCCAGAGTGGATAGAAGCGACTATGCTTTGGAGCATTGGGATCCAGACCACTAAGAGAAGCTTGTTTGGCATCTCTTCCTTTTTTCGAGAGTGTAGGGCAATTTTTCACTTGATGATCACTCTTTCCACAACCATAACACCCATTTGTACCGGCTAGGCACTTCCCATGGTACTTCTTTCCACAATTGGTGCAAGTAGGTTTAGGAAATGGAGACCCACTACCTTTATCTTGGTTAACCCTAGGAGTGTTTGAAGAATCTTGATTGGAAGATCTCTTTTTGAACCTTGGTTGACCTTGTTCATCGAACCTAGCTCTTTTCATCTCTCTATTCCTTCTCTTAAGTTTGGATTCCTCCATTTGTTGGGCAAACACGATAATCCTAGAGATATTCATGTTATCATGGAGCATTGCCATACGACATTCTTCCTCAACTAAGTCAGACACACCCGTAAAAAATATACTCATCTTATCTCTCGGCTCCGCCACCATAGATGGAGCATACTTGGATAATTGGGTAAATTTCAAGGCATACTTTTGAACACTCATACTACCTTGCCTAAGGTTAATGAATTCCTTTACCTTAGCCTCCCTCATCTCATAGGGAAAGAACCTATCAATGAATGCTTTCTTAAACACTTCCCAATCAATGGGACCCGCTCTTACCGGCCTATTCCTCTTCCATTGAGTAAACCAAACTTGGGCAACATCCTTCAATTGATAAGAGGCTAGTTCTGCCTTTTCTACTGAAGTCACCCCCATAGCATCAACTACTTTATAAACCTCATCCACAAACTCTTGAGGATCCTTTCTCACTATGGAACCGAGAAACACCGGAGGATTCATCCTAACAAAATCCCTCAATCTAGAAGCGGTGGAGTTCACATTAGGGTTCACATGAGCTCCAACATCCCTATTGGCTTGGACCGTCATGGCTTGAGCCAATGTTACAAAAGCCGACCTAATCTCCACATTTGTCATATTCGGAGGATCAACTGGAGCTTGGTCATCTTGAGGAGCATGATTACCTCGAGGAACTCCTTGAATCACATTCTGCTCTTCCACCCTTCTTGTGTTAGCCCTTCATGTATACATTTCCTGAAGACACAAGAGAAGGATTAGAAGGAAGACCTTATAGAGTTAAACTCTATGGCACGACTTAAGAGTAATGAAAGAAGTGAAATTTCCAAAACATCTTATAGCCTCTCATTCATAAATGTGGCGCGGTTCACACTCATGAACAAGACTCTACTAGACGTGGCTTATGACACATCATCCTAAAACCATCCCAACATCTCGTGCTCTGATACCATGTTTGTCACGACCCGGGCCTACACCCCGGACGTAACACGGCGCATATAAGACTCCGAAGAGCCTCATACAAGCCTTATAGCATTTATAACATAATACATAAGAAATGATGCGGAATTTAAAAACTTTTATCCATACAATCGAAGTCTTTATAAAAGTAAGTGAAAGTCTATCTTTGTCTCATTTAGCCATCTAATACAACTTTGAATCAATACTAGGGTGACAACCCTTCAACATAGTCTAAAACATAAAATAACATGAAAGAACTACTAAAGACTCACATGTCCTCGAATATTGAGGACTCACCACAAGCTAGGAGAATAGTCGATCCAAGCTTGTATCCTAGAAGAACACCTTAAACACTGGTACATACACTTTGTAGAAAAATGTAGAAGAAATATGGGTTAGCACAAATATGTACTAAGTATGATAGCCATGCAAAAATCATGCTAAAAGAACATTTTGGTTGAAAACCATGCATTTAACAAGTTTGAGGATCAACATGCACTTTTAGTATAAACACATAAGACATAAGCATATTTATCATATAAGTCATTATAACACATAATAGAACCATTTCTAGGTAACCCTAAGTTATACTTGTGCAATGTATGAATAGCATCCCATAATACCACACATACTAAGTACCACTTTGAGGCCACCATAATCATACATACCATTTTTCATTCTCATCTTTAGTTAATACACATAGACAAGGAAGCTTTATATTTAATAAGTCATGAAAAGGAAAGCATCTCATAATAACAATCCAAGCTAAACATTCATTATTACATTAATCCTTTAAGTCAACATTCTCATTAGCATCATTATGAGCGCATTCATTTCATTAGACATTATGACATTTGAGAAACACACCATAGCCACTCTCAAAGCCTACTCATGCAATGCATGGATGGCATCCCATACTACCACCCACACTTCATACAACATCATGAGTAACCATAGCACATAACTCACATGATGGGAGTAAGCCCTAACCGACATAGACCATGTGAGCAAATCATGGAATCCGGTGTCATGTCCCACACCAAAAAGAGTTGGTCTACTTGCCTAAGGTAGAACCATAAATTAGCTTAGGTGGATCCACTAGCTATAACCTATGTGGGCACATAGTTATGGGATAAGGAAGTTGTTACTAGAAACCCATCCTAACATGGGGAGAGCTTCCACCTCACAATATCCACTCGGTGCTAAGCATTAAATTCCCATAGAGTAGTTCATTCTCTTTTTAACATTATTACACATGAGAGAGATGCCATTGGCCTACCAACCCAAGGTACATTTTCACACATGAAATGATGCCATTAGCCTACCGATTCAAGGTACATTATTAGGAAAGATCATTGAATCCTCATGAAAGGGCTACCCTTAGGTCTACCGATTCAAGGTTCATCATTGTAGTAGTACATAGACACATCATGAAAGGGCTACCATTGGTCTACCGATTCAAGACAAAGCCTAGGATACTCCATTAGTCATTTATGAAAGGGATGCCACTTGGCCTACCGATTCAAAGTTCATTAAGTTAAGATACTTTTAGTTACACAAGAAGAGGATGCCCTAAGCCTATCAATACAAGGTGTATCATTAAATTGAAGAAACCTTTCACGACATGTCATCATCATTCACAAGTGTATAATTGAGAATAACCTTTCAACAATATCACAATTGCTTTATAGTCATGCTCACATTACTTTCATTGAATTCATAAAGCATGTACACAAGCATTATGATTATACAACAATCTTCATAATTTGACCTTCAAGGATCATAAATCACATTCAACCCAAGATCTAGAATTTGTACATTAGATATGGGTAATAATATAATTCAATCAATTCAATTAATCTAAACAAGACCCATTTACATGCTTCTAAAATCAATCACCCACATTAAGATGACAATTTTGCAATATAGGGAATCCATTGGTTCTTGGGGGATTTTCACCATAATTCAACCACAAATCAGCAATTCAATTATAACCCAACATAATTGAACCATTAAAAACATTTTTTAAGAGAACCCATGCTATTCGAATCAAACCCTTCTTTTTGGGGAAAATGTAAGATTTGTAATCTAGTTTTGAGGGGACTCCATGGGTGGTATCTACCCATGGATGAAAACTACCATAACTTGATGATGAATCTTGAAAGAATTCGATGAATAACCATTGATTTCTTCCAGCCCAAGCTTCAATTTTACTCATTTTAATTGGAATAAAAATTATAATTTACAAAGTTGCCCCTCCCCCCCCCCCCACACGTTGACTGCCTAAAAATCTAAGGCAAGTACCACGAGAGGCTTCCACAAGCCGTGGACAAGTCCATGAGTCGTGGTCTCCTCCGTGGACTTGAGGAGTAAGATTTTCTTTTCTAAGTAACATTGCCTTAGAAAAAATTTCACAAGGCTTGGGTTCAAGGATGGGTTCACCGGTCGTGGACTCTTCCACCGTCCGTGAACCTTGCCTTAGAATATTTTTCACAAGGCTTGGGTTCAAGGATGGGTTAACCGGCCGTGGACTCTTCCACCGTCCTTGAACCCTTCCTTAGAACCTTCCCTTAGAATATTTTTCACAAGGCTTCGGTTCAAGGATGGGTTCAACGGCCGTGGACTCTTACACCGTCCTTGAACCCTTCCTTGAACTTATACTTAGCCAAATTTTTGTGGGCTAATTTAGGGTCCTCCTCAAGGATCTTTGGTTGGTCCTTGAGGGGGTCGTACCTTTTATCCCCTAAAAACATTTATTCTAAGTACGGGGAGTTATTTTACAACTCTAAACCACACATAAAATTCTAAAACTCTTACGTAAGGCTCTAGTTTCACCTATTAATTTTCCAGATGTTACATATAGTAAATATGTACCCATCTTATCCACAAACAATCCTTTTTTCCATGAATCGCCTACAACAGTTTCAATATGGTAGCAATGTTCCACAAACTTAAATTTATAATATTTAGACCTCTCAACCCTTGAAAGGTAGAGTTTTTCCCATGAAACAAGAGCCTTCCTTGACCGTACTATTGAGCCTGTCCATAAATAAGTTCTACACGCTCCCTCTATCATCTTCAAGATTCTTTTGGGTAATACAAATATTTGTGCCCAGTAAGTCTGCATACCAAATATGACTGATTTAATTAGTTGAATTCGCCCAGCTTATGAAAGCAATTTGGCAGACCAACACCTAATTCTTTCTATAATCTTCTCCACTAAGGAAAAAACCCACCAATGGTTAGTTTCTTGGATGACACAGACACCCACAAATATTTAAAAGGTACTTCCCCTTCTACATATCCCAAAGTTTCAAGGATAGTCTGCTTCAATTCTGGCTTCATTCCACTAATGAATATAGAGTTTGTTTCATTGTTGGCTTGTAAACCAGAAGCTTTAGAAAATCTCTGAAAAGCTCTTTGGAGCAATTGGATAGACTTAAGGTCAGCTTTGCAGAACAACAACAAATGATCTGCAAAGCATATATGAACTAACCCAAGTTTCTTGCATCTTGGATGATACTTGAAGTCCTTGTTAAGTTTAATCTCTTCCAACTCTCTCTGAATGTAACGACTCGGAAAATGATAGAGTGAAACTAGAGCCTCACATGTGAGTTTGGAGTCGAGAACTTAATGAAATGATTATATTTGAATTTGACCCAAAAAGTTCTTAAAAATTGTGCTTCGGAAGTTACCGG
>JAJOOF010016880.1:0-20525 GCA_029582545.1 Solanum lignicaule | reverse complement strand
GTTTTGCCAATGAACCCATGCTTAGATTAGAATTTGAGATTTTTGTTCTTTGAAACCCTTTTGATTGGACTCCTTGAAAGAAAGATTGATCAAGGATCAAGGGTCACCATACCTTTGTTAAGATTCCCCAAGAAAATTGATGAAGAGACCACTTTCAAACCAGCTATTCACTATCAATTGCAACTACCCATTTGTCTACCTTAGCCTATAATCCAATCACATCCCAAGAACCCGTCTCATTAGTTGTTAATCTATGTTATTTGATGTTGTCGTAGTTGATAATTGCAATAAAAAAACCCCTGTTATTTCACACTTATGTCGCTCTTAAATTTGAAGTATGCTTTAATTCGTAAATGTCTTTACCTATGATAGACTTGAACATATTCGAACTTTGCGCTTGACTCTCAAACACGTACCACTCCCTGTGGGATTCAACCCCAACTCATTTATTTGGGTTATATGCTGACTAACAATTGTTGACTCTTAGAACTGGATTAAGTGTCTTTGATAGCGTTATTCAATTTGGCGCCAACCCCTAAGGTTCAGAGACATGATATTGGCGCACTGGTGACGCGCTATGCAAGCCCTGCTGGCACATCTGTGGCGCATCGCGCCATCATTCTGCCAGACAATTCCGATGAATTTTGTCTCTCGCTTTTTTATCCTAAATCACATTTAATCGATTTCTTTTCTCAAGCTTTCCTTAGATTTAATTACCCAACCTAAGTACACACTAATCTACTCAAAACACTCACTTTCATCTCAAGAAATCATCAAAACCACAACAAAACAAGATTTAGAATTAACTTCAAGAATACCTATCCAGAACTTAAATTGTTTGATATCTGATGGCCCACCTAACTCATCTTGTACTGAGAATTATGGTCTTTTGAAGTTGACCAAAAACTTAGAAGAACTTAGGAATGACTTGAATGAATTCTCTTTAGTTCTCTTTGGAACTCAAGGTGCTACATCTAGTGACCTTAACACTCGTGAAATTTTAAATTTCTTTGGTAAAATCCTACTCACAACCAAGGATGGTTCGAGTCTTAATTCAAATAATTTCTAGGGTGTTACAGGAGCATTCTCAATCGGTGTTCCATCCCTAGTAAGCACTACCTTCCTCGGCCTCTGCCCCTTGATCTTCTTCTACCCCTGCCTCAGCCGCGACCTCTTGCTGCAGATTCCTTAGCTGGTTTATTGACGAGAGCTACGGTCCTGACGCCGTTGAATCTAGTGTTAACCATCTGTGGATAGAAGAGTGAAGGAGGTCAGATACCAATTTGGATCACCAGATACCAATTGGAATCAAGTTATAGCACGAAAGGAGACAAGAGAAAACAAAGAGATTTCCTAAAGTACTATAGCCTCTTGAAGAAATGTACAAACATCTCTATACCTTTCCTCAAGACTCTACTAGACTCATTTTGGTACACCGAGATCAATGAACCTAGGGCTCTGATACGAACTTTGTCACGACCCAGACCGTCGTGATTGGCACCCACACTAACCCTTCGGTGGTAGAACTATTACTACTAACCAACTAATCTCAAAACTAAACTTTTAAAGATATGGAAGCAGTAGCAATGTACAATTCCACATTTTCAATAATACGCATATATGACAAGTCAATGGTCCTCTCATGGAACCCATACCCAAACTGTTAGTATGCCAGATCGTGACACCCAATCCAAGTTAGTGAGTTGGAATGTGACACCCGTTACAATATGTATGTCGGTAAGGTCAGAGTTAGTGTGTCGGGACATGACACCCGATCCATTCAACATGCCACAATCACAATCATAATATACATTCTCATAATCATATAATCAAGTATTAATTCATGGCTTACAATCATTCATTCATACTCATTTGCATTATATGTGATCAATAGTACAACATTCGCATACAAACATGCACTACATTGAAGCAAACACTAACATACATCACATAAAGATGAAATAGAACCATCACCTACCTCGAAACAAAGCTTGAATCCATCTAAGGCACCCGAATCTTCCTGTAACACCTCTCTACTTGAAAGAACTAGAAAGAGATAGAATAAGAAAGTCATTTTTGGAAAGAATGAAAAATCTAGAATTTGACAAAATTAAGTTAAGTCTGAGTTTCGGTCAACTTCAAACGACCATAACTCCTAGCATAGGATGATTTTAGTGTACTACAAGATACCGTAAGAAATATCCTTGAATTATCTTTCCAACGCTGCCAAGTTTGCATGATTTCGAGTTTGTATGAGTGAGATATGTCCATTTGAAGTTGGGATGTCTAGGTAAGGAAAGTCAAAACCGGATTTTGGAAGGGTATTTTGGTCTTTTCCATACCCAATTAATTAATTTCGTTTTTAGAAATTTAATTGGGGTCTAAACAGAATTAGATCAATTTATGCCTTGGAGAAAAGAGAAAAGAGGAGAAAGGGAAGAAAAGTTCAAGATTCGTCCAGTTATTGCAATTTTGGTTGTGGATTTCACCAAGGATTCAATCCTACGAGGTATGTAAGATCACATAGCGTTGGGTTAGTTCACCCACGCTCCAATCATCATTCAATTCAGCATAATTGTGTTCTTGAAAGAAAAGATTATGAGTTTTTGATGAAATTTGTTTAAGTTCTTGTGGGTTCTTGTTGTAGAAGTTGTTGAGACGTTTCTTGAGATTGATTCATGAAATTTGGTGTGATTTTGAGTAGATTCCTTCATAAATTGGTGATATATTCGAATCTAAGTGTTTCGGAAAAGAACAAATTGAATCTAGAGGGTTTAGAGTTGAAAAACAACTAAGAAAATTCATCAAAAAATCTGAGGAGGGAAACGGGACGCCGCACCTCTCAGAGCGCCCCAAAGGAGCTTCTGAAGTTTGGGCTCTGGAGCGCCGCACCAACAAGAGCACCCCAATCCAGTTTCTGAAATTCAGCCTCTGGCGCCCCGCGCCACTCAGAGCGCCAGGGACGCCAAGCTTTCCACATTTTCCCATTTCTTTCCATTTGAGTTCCCTAGCAACGTACCTAAGTTTTCTAGTTTATTTCTACACTCTAAGGTATGTCTAAACATCATGAAATCATCCATAAACATGATATCATGAGCCTTGAATCCATAATTCAACTCAAGGAAAGTTAAGAATCAAGTCAAGAGAAGTTCATATAGTCTTCCAAAAGTTTTTTTCAAATGTTTTAACTTTGTTTTAAAGGTTGAGTTTTGAGTTAAGTAAAGGATAGTTATGGCAGCATAGGCGAGACGTTGTATCATCACTTTAGCTCATATAGATGGTTGTCCGTTAGAGAAACTTCCATAGTATTATATTTCTTTATATGTAAACTGAGTTGTTATTGTATTTGATTAATACATTGAGTTGTCATCTAGTGTTTTAAATGCTTTTTATAAATTGCACTCTTATTGTTGTTTTGACTTTGAATTTGAGTTGAGTATGCATGAGTTGAGTAAAGCTAAGGTTAGTGTTCTTTCAGATTCCTTTCGAGCTTACGTCGTGTTAGTTTTCCCCTCACATGCTCGTACATTCAATGTATTGAAGACATTTGGCCTGCGTCTTTTCATAATGCAGATACAGGTAACCAGGATCAGCATCCAGCGCCTCGATGATCCAGTTGAGCACTCAAAGTCAGTTGGTGGGCCTCATTGCTTTCTGGAGGACTCCTTTTACATTGTTTTCTAGTATTTCAATTGTTAGGATGATCGGGGGGTCTTATCCCGACATCCCTCTTAATATTTAGAGGCTTCATAGAAAGTTAGATATGAGTTCTTTATTCTTGTATTTCAGATGTTTTGCTATGAGACTTGAGTTGCCATTTTGGCTAGTCTAATATTTCTTTAAGTTATTGCATGAGCTATCCTTTGAGACTGTTTTCTTGCTATTTAAGTATTCCACTATAAGTTAAGCCAGGCTAAGGGTTCTCTTGGGACCAACAATGGTTCTCGAGTGCCAGTCCCCCCAAGGTGTAGGCTCGGGGTATGACAAACTTGGTATCACAGAACAGAGTTCAAGAGTACTAGGGAGTCTATGAAGTCATGTCAGTAGAGTCCTAGTTATCTGTGTAAAGCACACCACATATATAATTTGGAGCCTACAACATTTAGGAATTTCCTTCACTTATTTCAGACTCATTTCGTGTGATAGAGTTCATCTCTATAAAGTCTCTTTCTAACTCGTTCTTGCGCGTGTCTTTCAGTTGATCATGTTTCCATAAAGAGTTGTTCGAGGTCGTCCTGCTTGGCGTAATATTAAGGATAAAGGGATACCAAATACACCTGAAGTGCAACCTCGAGGAGAGGTCACCAATGCTGAATTTTGGGAAGCAATCCAAATGCTAAGTCAAGATGTGACCAACCAAGTTGGGCAACAAAGACGGGATCAATGGGAAAAGGCTGATACTTCAAGGATCCATGAGTTCTTGAGGATCAATCCTCCAAACTTCACTGGTTCAAGCACTACTGAGGATCCAAAAAATATTGTTGAGGAACTGCAAAAGGTATTTGAGGTTATGCACGTTACCGATGCTGAGCGAGTGGAACTAGCTGCATATCAACTGAATATTGTTTCTAGGACTTGGTTTGACCAGTGGAAGAAGAGTAGGGTTGAGGATGCACCAGTTTTGTGTTGGACTATATTTGAGAGTGCATTCTTGGGGCGTTTCTTTCCTTGCGAACTGAAAGAAGCCAAGGTACGAGTATTCTTTACCCTTAAGCAGGATTTGCTAAGTGTTCATGAGTATAGTTTGAGGTTCACCCAACTTTCTTGATTTTCTCCAGAGATGGTTGCGAATATGAGGAGTAGGATCAGTCTATTTGTGGCTGGGTTGTCCCATTTGTCAAGCAAAGAGGGCAAGGTAGCTATGCTAATAGGGGACATGGATATAGCAAGGTTGATCGTCTATGTACAACAAGTTTAGGAAGAGAAGTTGAGGGATAGGGAAGAGTTTAGAACAAGAAAGCTAAGATAGCGAATGAGTCTGGGCAGCAAAGGAGTGATGTAAACCGTTCTTTTTTTTGGCAAAAGCAAAAGGGACCTGCTCCAGCATCTACTAGTGCACCTGCACCCAAAAACAAAGATAAGTATAATGGTAAGAATTCGCAGAGCTTAAGAGCTAGATCAGCGCAATCTCATGGTAGTGTGGCACAAGGAGGTAACTGGGCCCCTCCATGTGCTAAGTGTGGTAAGAACCACACAGGTAAGTGTCGTGATGGCTCCACTGGTTGTTTCAAGTGTGAATAAGAGGGTCACTTCATGAAAGAGTGCCCTAAGAACTGGCAATGTAATGAGAATCAGGGAAATATAGCCCAATCTTCATCAATTTCTCCACCAGACAAAGTTGCATCTAGAGGAGCTACTTCAGGGGCAAGCAGAGAAGCGAACCTCCTATATGCTATCACGAGTCATCAAGAGCAATATAATTCTCCAGATGTTGTCACTGGTATGATCAAAGTCTTTACTCTTAATGTTTATGCTTTGATAGACCCAGCAGCGAGTTTATCTTTTGTGACACCTTATGTTGCGATGAAATTTGATTTTATTCCCGAAAACTTTGTGAGCCCTTTTGTGTTTCTACACCTATTGGGGAGTCTATTCTAGCTGAGCGAGTCTATCGTGATTGTACCATTTTCGTCAATCACAAGAAAACCATAACTGGTTTAGTTGAGTTAGACATGGTTGATTTTGATGTCATTCTTGGTATAGACTGGCTTCATGCCTGTTATGCCTCCATCAATTGTAAAACTCGAGTTGTCAAGTTCCAGTTTCCTAATGAGCAAGTTATAAACTGGAGTAGTAGTTCAGTAGTGCCTAAAGTTCATTTTATTTCGTACCTTAAGGCAAGAAAGTTAGTTTCCAAGGGTTGTGTCTATCACTTAGTCCGAGTTAATGGCTCTAGTGTTGAGATACCTCATATTGAGTCAGTTCCAGTTGTGAGTGAGTTTCCAGAAGTCTTTCTTGATGATCTACCCGGAGTACCTCCTGAGTGAGAGATAGACTTCGGTATAGACCTTCTTCCTGATACTCGTCCAATATCTATTCCACCATATACAATGGCTCCAAAAGAGTTGAAAGAGCTAAAGGAATAGTTGAAAGATCTCATTGATAAGGGATTTGTTCGACCAAGTGTCTCACATTGGGGCGCTTCATTCTTATTTGTGAGAAAGAAAGATGGCTCCCTTACAATGTGTATAGATTACCGTTGACTTCACATATCAGGACACTACTTCGGTTTAAGTGCAACGATCGCATATAGTGATATAACCCAAGCAAGGGTTGGGATCGTTCCCACAGGGAGTGGTTTCGAGTTTTAATAGAAAAGTAAAAGCAAGTTCTAATCAATCATAGCTATAAATATTAACGAATAAAAACATACTAAGTCTAAGGGGTGACGCAAACGTCAATTATCAATGGGGGTTTGTATTAATTTACAACTAAAAAGAACAAAAATATACGGAATTGAGATATGGAGACGGGATTCTTGGGATGTGATAGGAATATGGGTTAAACTACACTATCGGGTACATGTTTTTGATAGTAAATTGTTGAACATTTGTGACTAGGCTAGACTATAGTGGGGGTAAATTCTCTCTCGAGCAACTTAACCCGAATCAACTCGGTTTCTCTCAAACACTGAGTTGCCGCATCAAGCACAGCCTCTGCTTTAGCCCATTCACTATCTTGAGCTGAATGTGTGGGAGAAGGACTAGGATTCACTCTCTTGAGCTGAACCCATGTTGACCCAATACCACCGGCTATCAACTTAGAAGTCTTAGTTTTACGACTTCTCTCTTGAGCAAGCCAAAAACACTAAGATGAAATCGTATTTGCAACTACAATCCCATTAAGTTCATAGAAAACTACTAAACGAAATCACATTTAAACAACATATAAACCATAAACAAGCAAGACGCAACAGATAATTTAGCCCACATTCACAAAATCACACCCCAAGAATTTGGGTTTTAGATAGACATGTAAAAGAGGTAAAAATTGATACCAATAGCAGTTTCCATCAACTGGGTATGAAGAATTAATTCTTAAAACATGTCAAGAGTGAAGAATCTTCGAGACCCACGTCCAATTTCTTGGAGTTGAAACCCTTTGAATCTTCAAGGTCTTAGAACAAAGTCTCCAAAACCCTCTAAAACTTAGAATCTCTCAAAATCTATAAAAAGTTCGAATAATAGAAGTGATACTAAGCTAGAAATTTAAAACAAATATTTATAGTGTTTGAAAATTTATGCTGCGGAGGACCATTTGGTGCAGTTAGTCGGGTTCGCCTTTCTGCTTTTACCTTCTGCCTCTTTGCATTTTGAGTCATTGGGCAATATCGTACTGCTATGCGGAACTACTCGGCAATGCGCCGACTGCTCTTTTTCATCGCAGACTTGACCTTCTCCTTAAGGACTCAGCATACTAGAACATTCGGCAGGATTTAGGACCTTTCGGCAACTCGCCAAATAAGATAAAGTGACAGACGTATAAAAGAAATTGATTCATCATCTGTAACATCAGCCGTTTTGTTCCTTTTTGCTTGATAGCGTCCAAGCTTTGTCTCTCAATCCAAATACCTGAAACTTAAGGGTTTACATCAGTTATTGAGACAAAATATGCATTTGAGGACACTAATTCTATTAAAATATAACCCTAAATGAGTCCAAATTGTGGACTCATCAACACCCCCTACTTAAACTTTTACTTGTCCTCAAGTAAAAATCAAGTTCAATAGTTCAAAAAGGATGTCTCAAACAGTGCTACACAAGACTCAATCATGAATGTACACAATAAGACTCAACTTACTCATGCAAGGATCAATTGTATACACAAAGACTCAAGTTGTGACACACCATTATCAAAGATTCTCAAGCTCACTATACTTCTTTCAAATGCAAGTTCGAGCTCAACAAAGGTATTCAAATGCCCTCACACAAAGAATGATTCCATATTCACACACAATGGTTTAATCATTTAAAGTTCCGAAATAAAATTCAACGCTCACTCTCACAAAAAAGAACACAATGCATGCTTTCACCCATAGGTTTGCCAGTATTTTCCAATCAACAATTGTTTCAGCTCACTCAAGATTAAAAAGGTCTTTTTATGGTTTGTAATGGGACTGAGTGATAAGGTATGGTCATTTAGGGTCAGTGACTTTCATCCTCGTGAAATGTGGTGCTTTCAACTCTCCCTTTCCTCTTCTTTCATCATTTTCTTTAGTGCTCATACATCCCATTATTCACTTCCATGGATTGTTCGGAACCCCCATTTCTTTTGTACTTTATTCCACAACTTTTTCATTCTTTTTCTTTTTCTTTCTTTTTTTTATATGGAGGGGTTCCATTTTTTTTTCAACACCATGGGCTGGTATTATCCTCATTTATTGCAGTCCCTTTGGACTTCTCTTGGGCTGGTATTATTCTTTCAACGGCTTTTGATTTAGTCATGTCTGCAAAATCTCAAAGGGAAGTTAGAAAAACTGAAATAAAAGCACAATAGAACATTTGCAGAAAGACTCGCAAAACCAGTTGGCGAGTCGTCAAATTTCTTGGGCGAGCTAGATCGAGCTTGCCGAAGGAATCGGCTCAAAAACTGTAGCAAAAAGGCGATGGGGGAACCACTTGGTGAGTCGCCGACAGCTTTTGACGAACATGGACAATCCCGCCGAAGGTTCCAGTGCAAAAAGATTTAGGGGTGCAGACAAAGGGAGAAAGAAAAGCCATTCGGTGAGTCACCGAGTGTTTTGGACGACATAAAGCTTCTCGCTGAAGGTTACAAAATCAATCATCAAATAAAGCATGAAATCAAGGGCGAGATGGGGACATTAGGAGAACCGTCGACTGGTTCGACGAGCTCAACCCAGCTCGCCAAATGACTTAACGTGCCCATTTTCAACCCAACTTCTCGAATTGAACCCCGTAACGCCTGAAAACAAAATCAAATCATGCACGAGTTAAATTAAGGTAGGCCCCATAACACCCAAATACAACCCCTCGAATTTTAATCCATTTTAAGGCATACAATTACGGGAATTTGACAATCAAAACACTGCAGGAAAGATTATCAAATTAAATCAGGCATTCAAACCAATTAGCTCTTAGCATAGAAACCCAAAACAATTCAACACGATAGTATCATTAAATTTGATTATAACATCGATAAAAATGGCTCAGAGTTCGGAAACCAACCTTTGATACTGAATAAATTAGGATTCAATCACTAGGCAGCAATGTAATCCGAGTTCCGAGCTCAAATCAAGACTAAAACACTTAGAGAATGCAAATATATAGGGAATAAAGTGCAGTTGTGCGGTTGGGAGAATGAAAGTGCATAAAAGTGAAAGAGTTTGAGAATTTATACCTCTGGCTTCAAAAACCGTCCAATTCTTACCCACTCTGCGACATTAGTCGTGACCATTGAACCATTCAGCGTCACGCCAAGCAATCAGTTACTTCACCAAGTTTTACAGAACCCCCAGTCAATTTGGGAGTTCAAACGGCGGTAAAAATTAGAATCGCCGATCTGGTCGGTGACTCGCTAATAATTTCTTCGGCCCATCGAGTTTTACAGACTCTCTCTCTTAAAGTTGTCTTGAGTCAGACGGCGGTCTGAGTCGAGATCGCCGACCTCTTCGGCGATGCGCAAACTGGACCGTTTTGCTTACCAATCTCCTTCTTTCCTAATATTTCCCACACTTTATCTTGCACACCAACACACCATTATTTTGCAAACAAACAAAAATCAATAAATAAAGGGTTTTGGGTTGCCTCCCAAACAGCACCTTAGCTAACGTCGTGGCACGACGCAAGTCCTCCTTCAAACCTCATTCTTGGGGTTAGCCATAGTATCACTAGAGAAACCCCCCAGCTATCTCAGATTGAGATTAGATGATATATGACCCATTTGGGTCTCCAACTGCTTTATCAACACTGAATGGGAGGTGACGGTTTGGCTAAGGGTGGAAACATCTTCTTTCATTTCTTTTAAAAGTTTGTCTGACCCTTCAACTTTGTTGAGGATACGAGAGAGTATATCCTCAGACCTACCACCTTCCGAATCCTTTGGCTTTTGGCGCTCATGGGGAAGCACATACTTGTCCATCTCCCCGTCTTTCCAGTTAGGATTTCGGTCCCTCCATTCTCTATCGTGATACTTCCAACCATCCTCTCTAGCCCAACCTTGGTTACCACCCTGCCTTGGGTAGTTTGAACGATAACCACCGCTTTGGTTTGCTAGAAAATTACCTCCTCATTATACAAGACTTCAAACTTCATCTCCTCAGGATTTGCATAGCCGACCCAAACAGCATTGACACCACAGAACTAGCCCCCATGACATTTTTGGATAAAATGTCAAGTTGTGTCATGATTTTGGCCATGTTTTGGTCTCTCTCATGATCTTTCTCCATCTGCTCCTAAGAGACCTTGAATGTGAAAGGGTAGACCTGGTCTTCACGAGTGTACCACGCTTTGTTTATGGTCGTCATACCATTTAAAAGTCAGGTTGCTAATGCATACGGTTGTTGTATCAAGCCTCCAGGTGAAAGTTGGTCCGCAACACCTTTGTTTACCGAGTCCAAATTTCGGTTAAAATAATGCAGCAAAACATTGTCGGGCAGACCATGAGTTGGGCATTGGAGCACCAACTTTTTGAATGGCAGCCAAGTCTTATGGATTGGCTCCCTCTAGACGTTTAAAACTCTGAATGTTGTCTCGAAGAGTCATCACCCTTGAAGGAGGAAAAAATTGCACTTGAAATACGCTTACCAATTCCTCCCAAGAAATGATCGATTCACGTGGCAACTCAACCAGCCACTTGCACGCCTCTTCCATCAACGAGAAAGGGAATAACCTTAACCGGACTGAATCCTGAGAGATGTTTTTGAACGAAAATGGGTCGCACACATCCATAAAATTTCGAAGATGCTCGTGAGGATCCTCATGAGCCAATCCACTAAAAATTCCCTTTAGTTGCAAAAGTTGCAACATAGTGCTCGGTATGTGGAACACTGCATTTCCCTCAGATGGAGGTAAACAGATGGCCCCAATACCTCCCATGAGATGGGGGTCATTAATGTTGGGCTCTTGGACATCATAGAGATTTCTGATATCGTCTTGGTGGCCCACCTGGCTGCCGTTGCTGCCATTAACACTCATGCTTCCTGCTTTCAACACAAACAATCGAAACAAAACAGCAAATTAAGTAAGTAGAATTACAACTAAGAAAACCAAAAATCCCACTTAACTACATATTCTCAAACAACACCAGTCCCCGGCAGCGGCGCCATTTTGACTTCATGTATCAGGACACTACTTCGGTTCAAGTGCCAACGATAACGTGTAGTGATATAACCCAACCAAGGGTTGGGATCGTTCCCACATGGAGTGGTTTCGAGAATTAATAGAAAAGTAAAAGAAAGTTCTAATCAGTCATAGCTATAAATATTAACGAATAAAACATACTAAGTCTAAGGGGTGATGCAACCGTCAATTATCAACGGGGTTTTGTATTAATTAACAAACTAAAAAGAGCAAAAATATACAGCAACGAGATAGGGAGACGGGATTCTTGGGATGTGATAGGAATACGGGTTAAACAAGACTATCAGGTACATGCTTTTGATAGTAAATTGTTGAACATTTGTGACTAGGCTAGACTATAGTGGGGGTAAATTCTCTCTAGAGCAACTTACCCCGAATCAACTCGGTTTCTCTCGAACACCAAGTTGCCGCATTAAGGACAACCTCTGTCTTAGCCCATTCACTCTCTTGAGCTGAATGTGTGGGAGAAGGACTAGGATTCACTCTCTCGAGCTAAACCCATGTCGACCCAATAACACGGGCTATCAATTTAGTAGTCTTAGTTTTACAACCTCTCTCGAGAGCAAGCCAAAAACACTAAGATGAAATCGTATTTGCAACTACAATTCCATTAAGTTCATACACAACTACTAAATCACAGTTAAACAACAAATAAACCATCAACAAGCAAGACCCAACAGATAATTTATCCCATATTCACAAAATCACACCCCAAGAATTGGGGTTTTAGCTAGACATGTAAAAGAGGTAAAAATTGATACCTCTATCAATTTCCATTAACTGGGTATGAAGAATTAAGTCTTAAAACAGGCCAGGAGTGAAGAATCTTCGAGACCCACATCCAATTTCTTGGAGTTGAAACCTCTGAATCTTCAAGGTCTTATAACAAAGTCTCCAAAACCCTCTAAAACTTAGACTCTCTCAAAAACTGTAAAAATTTCAAATAATAGAAGTGATACTAAGTTAGAAATTTAAAAGAAGTATTTATAGTGTTTTAAAATTTTTGTTGCGAAGGACCATTCAACGCAATTAGTTGGGATCACCGACACACTCGGTGATCCGCCCTTTGGTCTGGTTCATCGCCTTTCTACTTTTGCCTTCCGCCTCTTTGAGTTTTGAGTAGTTGGGCGATATGGTACTGCTTTACAGAACTGCTCAATGACGCGTCGACTGCTCCCTTTCATCGCAGACTTGACCTTCTCCTTGAGGACTCAGCACACTGGAACATTCGGCGTGATTTAGGACCTTTTGGTGACTCGCTTAATGGATTAGGCGATCCTCAGGAAGTCTTTTCTTCGTTCTTTCAGCCGCTTTGTCCTTTTTGCTTGATAGCGTCCAAGCTTTGTCTCTCAATCCAAATACCTAAAACTTAAGGGTTTACATCAGTTATTGAGACAAAATATGCATTTGAGGACACTAATTCTATTAAAATATAGCCCTAAATGAGTCCAAATTGTGGACTCATCAACCGTCAGTTGAACAAGGTTACCATCAAGAATAGGTATCCTCTTTCGAGAATTGACGATCTTTTAGATCAGCTTCAGGGTGCTACCTGTTTCTCTAAGATAGACCTCATATCAGGCTACCATTTGTTGAGGCTAAGGGAATGTGACATTCCAAAGACATCATTCAAGACTCATTATGGTCACTATGAGTTCCTAGTTATGTCCTTTGGTTTGACCACTGCGCCTGCAATGTTTATGAACTTTATGAATAGAGTATTCAAGCCTTATTTAGATATGTTTGTTATCGTATTCATTGATGACATACTAATCTATTCGAGGAATGCGGAAGATCATGCTAGCCATCTCAGAATAGTTCTCCAAACTCGAAAGGGTAGGGATTGTATGCCAAGTTCTCTAAGTGTGATTTTTGGCTTGAGTCTGTGGCATTCTTATACCACATTATTTTCGGTGATGGGATTCGAGTTGATACCCAGAAAATAGAGCCAGTGCAGAATTGGCCTAGACCCACATCTCCAACTGTTATTAGGAGTTTCTTCGAGTTGGTTGTATATTATATAAGGTTCATAGAGGGATTCTTGTCTATTTTGTCCCCTTTGACCAAGTTGACTTAGAAAATGGTGAAATTTCAATGGTCTGAAGCCTTTGAGAAAAGCTTTTAGGAATTGAAAAAGAGGTTGACTACTGCCCCAGTGTTGACTATTGTGTGTTAATGTAGAATGGTAAAGTTATATCTTATGCCTCCAGACAATTGAAAGTTCATGAGAAGAAGTACCCGACCCATGACCTAGAGTTGGCTACTATAGTATTTGCTTTGAAAATATGGCATCATTATTTGTATGGTGTTCATGTTGATGTATTCACTGATGACAAGAGTCTTCAGTATGTGTTTAGTCAGAAAGAGCTCAATATCAGACAAAGAAGGTGGTTAGAGCTACTCAAAGATTATGACATGAGTATTCTTTATCATCCAGGTAAGGCTAATGTTTTTGTTGATGCGTTGAGTAGGTTGTTTATGGGTAGTACCAACCATTTTGAGGAAGATAAGAAAGAGTTGGCAAAATATGTGCACAAACTTGCATGATTAGGAGTTCAACTAATGGATTCCACAGAAGGAGGAATAGTGGTGATGAATGGGGTTGAATCATCATTAGTGTCAGAAGTGAAAGAGAAGCAAGACTAAGAACCCATTTTCCTTGAATTAAATGCAAATGTTCATAAGCAAAATGTATTGCTTTTGAACAAGGGAGAGATGGAGTATTAAGGTATCTAGGTAGGTTGTGTGTACCAAGGGTGGATGAACTCCAAGAGAGAAACATGAAGGAAGCTCATAGCTCCAAATATTCTATCCATCCGGGCTCCACAAAGATGTATCGTGATTTGAGAGAAGTTATTGGTGGAGTAGTATGAAGAAGGGCATTGCAGAGTTTGTTGCTAAGTGTCTAAATTGTCAACAAATTAAAGTAGAGCACCAAAGGCCCGGTGGTTTGGCTCAAAATATAGAACTTTCAGAATGGAAATGGGAGATGATTAATATGGATTTCATTAATGGGTTACCAAGATCTCGCAAGTAGCATGATTCTATTTGGGTGATTATTGATAGAGTGACGAAATCAGGCCACTTTTTGCCGGTAAAGACTACCCATTCAGTAGAAGATTATGCTAAGTAGTATATTCAAGAGGTAGTAATACTTCATGGAGTTTCGGTATCGATTATTTCAAACAGAGGAGCACAATTTAGTGCACATTTCTGGAAATATTTTCAGAAAGGCTTGGGTTCAAAGGTGAGCATGAGTACTACTTTCATCCTCAAACATATGGTCAAGAAGAGTGCACCATTCAGACTTTAGAAGATATGTTGAGGCCTGTGTGATTGATTTATAAGGTAATTGGGATGAGCACCTACATCTCATTGAATTTCCTTACAACAATAGTTACCACTCTAGCATCCAAATGGCTCCTTATGAAGCTTTTTATGGGAGAAGGTGCAGATTTCCAATTGGATGGTTTGAAGTTGGTGAAGCAAGGTTGATAGGACCAAACATAGTTCATCAAGCTATGGAGAAAGTGAAAGTCATTTAAGAGAGGTTTAAAACAACGTAGAGTCGTCAGAAATCGTACACTGATATTAGGAGAAGGGAGTTAGAGTTTGAAGTAGATGATTGGGTATACTTGAAAGTTTCACCCATGAAGGGTGTTTTGAGATTTGGTAAGAAAGGGAAGCTTAGTCCCCGGTATATTGGCCCTTACAAGATATCCAAAAGGATTGGTAACGTAGCTCATGAGTTAGAGTTATCCCAAGAGTTAGCAGCGGTTCATCCGGTACTTAATATTTCCATATTGAATAAGTGCATGGGAGATCCTTCATTTATCATACCAACTAAAGATATTGGTATCTAGGATAGCTTGTCTTATAAGGAAGTCCCTATTCAGATTCTAGATCGTCATGTTCGCAAGTTGAGGACCAAGGAAGTAGCATCAGTCAAAGTTCTTTGGAGAAATCACTTTGTTGAGGAAGCTACTTGGGAAGGTGAGGAGGATATGAATAAGAGATATCCACATATCTTTGAGCCCGTAGAAATCCTAGATCAAGGTACTAATTCTCTTCCTAGTACTATTTAATTGATATGCTTGATATGTTAGATTTGCTTGTTAGGTGTCTGAACTGAATATTTGATGTTACACCCTTAGCTTACTAAGAGTAAACTCATTCAAGGAAAAATGTTCACAAGGGGGAGATATTGTAACACCTCGCTACTTGAAAGAACTAGAAAGAGCTAGAATTAGAAAGAGTCATTTTTGGAACGAATGAAAAATCTGGAAATTTGACAAAATTAAGTTAAGTTTGAGTTTTGGTTCCATTCAAACGACAATATTTCCTATATCAGTATGAGTTAGATGTGCCACAAGATACCGTAGGAAAGATACTTGAATTATCTTTCCAATGCAGCCGAGTTTGGGCGATTTCGAGTTCGTATGAGTGATATATGTCCATTTGAAGTTAGGCTGTCTAGATAAGGAAACTCAAAACCGAATTTTGGAAGGGTATTTTGGTCTTTTCCATACCCAATTAATTAATTTCGTTTTTAGAGTTTAATTGGGGTCTAAATAGAATTAGATCAGTTTACACTTTACCAAAACATGCTAGGGCTTGGAGAAAAGAGAAAAGAGGAGAAAGGGAAGAAAAGTTCAAGATTCGTCAAGTTCTTGCAATTTTTGTTATGGATTTCACCAAGGATTCAATCCTACGAGGTATGTGAGATCACATAGTGTTGGGTTAGTTCACCCACGCACCAATCATGATTCAATTCAGCGTAATTGTGTTCTTGAAAGAAAAGATTATGAGTTTTTGATGAAATTTGTTTAAGTTCTTGTGGGTTCTTGTTGTTGAAGTTGTTGAAACGTTTCTTGAGATTGATTCATGAAAATAGGTGTGATTTTTAGTAGATTCCTTCATATATTGGTGATATATACGAATATAAGTGTTTGGGAAAAGAACCAATTGAATCTAAAGGGTTTAGAGTTGAAAAACAAGTAAGAAATTTCGTCAAAAAATCTGGAGAGGGGGCTGGGACGCCGCGCCTCTTAGAACGCCCCAAAGGGGCTTCTGAAGTTTGGGCTCTGGGGCGTCGCACCAGCCAGAGCGCCCCAACCCAGTTTCTGAAATTGACCTTCTGGTTCCCCACACCACTCAGAGTGCCAGGGATGCAAGGTTTTCCACATTTTCCCACTTCTTTCCGTTGGAATTCCCTAGCAACATACCTAAATTTTCTAGTTGATTTCTACACTCTAAGGTACGTCTAAACATCATGAAATCATCCATAAACATGATATCAAGTGTATTGAATCCATAATTCAATTCAAGGAATGTTAAGAGTCAAGTCAAGAGAAGTTCATAGAGTCTTCCAAAAGTTTTTTACAAATGTTTTAACTTTGTTTTAAGGCTTGAGTTTTGAGCTGAGTAAGGAGTAAGAGTAAAGTTCATTTCTTTAAAAGATTATACGGGAACTAAGTATTCCCAAGATTTGAAATGTTTTCACATTTAAACAAGAAGGGAAACACCGATTTTTAAGAGAGATTTTAAGCTAGATTTTGAGTAATTACTTCAAATCACACAAAGAGTTTTGTTTTAAAACATATGAGTTGAGTATATTTTGATAGTAGTATTAAGCACCGATATGGGGATGAGTTCAGAATAACTCAAGTCTCCATAAACAATGTAGCCATCGTGTGTAGAAAGGGTCATACTTTTTAGATGACACCTTAATGTTTTTTAGCATAGACTAGTGGATCCACTTAGTTGAGGCGTTCTATATCACGATAAGGTATAGGACAGTTCTAGCAGCATGGGCGAGACGATGTATCATCACTTTAGCTCATAGTGATGGTTGTCAGTTAGAGAAACTCCCATAGTATTATATTTCTTTATATGTAAACTGAGTTGTTATTTTATTTCTTTAATACATTAAGTTGTCATCTACTGTTTTAAATGATTTGTATAAACTGCACATTTATTGTTGTTTTGACTTTGCATTTGAGTTGAGTATTCATGAGTTGAGTAAAGCTAAGGTAAGTGTTCTTTTAGATTCCTTTCAATCTTACGTCATGTTAGTTTTCCCCTAGCATGCTCGCACATTTAATATACTGATGTCATTTGGCCTGCATCTTTTCATGATGCAAATACAAGTAACCAGGATCAACATCCAGCTCCTCGTTGATCCAGTTGAACACTTAGAGTCAGTTGGTGAGCCTCCTTGCTTTTCGGAGGACTCCTTTTACATTGTTTTCTAGTATTTCAGTTGTTAAGATGATTGGGGGTCTTGTCCCGACATCCCTCTTAGTATTTAGAGGCTTCATAGACAGTTAGATACGAGTTCTTTAGTCTTGTATTTCAGATGTTTTGCTATGAGACTTGAGTTGCCATTTTGGCAAGTTTAATATTTCTTTAAGTTATTGCATGAGTTATCCTTTGAGACTGTTTTCTTGCTATTTAAGTTTTCCGCTATAAGTTAAGCCAGGCCAAGGGTTCACTTGGGGCCATCAATGGTTCTCGAGTGTCAGTCCCGCCCAGGGTGTAGACTCGGGGTGTGACACTTCTCTTTCCATATTCTTTCTGCTTGTTCTAGGTCTACAAACAAATTATATACACAAGAATCAACAGTCAAAAGTCTAATTATCCGCATTATAACAAACCCAATAACCCAAGAGCAAACTCATGATCCTAAGGTGCAGCTAGGGCTTTTTCCCATCATCCAATTCAATAAAAAAAAACCTCCCCCAATAGTAATTAACCAAGAATCTAGGTTCTATGGATCAAAAAACGGATTAGAGGAGTAAAAAATTTACCTTTAGTGCTAGAAGAGGTGTAAAACTTTCAAGAACTTACCCTTGTTCGTCTCCTAGCTCTGAAGAACGAAAATTGCAGAATAATAAAGTTTTTGGGGTTTATTTCTAACTTAAGTCGCGACTGTCCCACCACAGCGGCCTCACCCTGGCGAAATTAATCCCACCCTGTCGGCTTACACGGAGACAGAAAGTCGGAATTAGAGTTCCAAACCCTAATTTCACAACACACCTTAAATCAAGACGTTCAAAAACTACATGCTCACACTAAGATCACTTTCGGGAGTTCTACTCACCCGAATTCGATTCCGTAAAATCATACGAGTTCCTTAACGTCTTAGCTATCAATTCATACAACCAAATTCATCATTGAATCTCTCATTCATTACCAGATTTCCCTAGACTCTCGTGACTCCGATTTCATCCAAATCTGGGCTAGGCTAGGAAATCCCAAGTTACTACAAAAAGTTCTTCTGGCCCCAATTCTTTCCCCGTTGGCATTTTCTATAATGAAGGAAATAGGTCGTTACAGCCCACAAGAAGTATCATATTGGGGATGGAATTCTAGAACTCAAAATGACTGAATGGGTCGTTTTATCTACATGTATTACAAAAATAAAAAACCAAAAGAATTATGTAGCAGACAAAATAAAATTTTCTTTATAATTTTTTTTTACATTATCTAGCAAATAAAATTTCCTACAAGCGAATATTGAGGACGTAATTTTTTTAGTTTGTTACATTCGTCATCTGTTTGATAACGATAATTTTACATGACCAAATAATAATACAATTGTCTTCGTGTTTTGATGATTGTTGAATTATTGTTCATAATTGTTAATCATTTAATTATGAGTATTTATAAACCTCAATTTTGAGTACAAAATGAGTATCCTTATTGGGTTTAGATGTATCGTCCTCTTCTTTTAAGTAGCATGAGAACTACTTATTTTTTTATTGTTAAGAAAAAAGTATTCTAGAATAAACTCTAATTATCATATTATACTAAAAGTGGGAGAAATTTTAGGCAAAAGCTAGATCATCATATATGATATCATATATCATATATGTTATATTATATGATATTTATTATATTATAGTAATGGCAACTCAAGCTTCTTGGATTGTGAAGAGAATTCTATATGCAGGGCAGTGGCTTGAAGAGAGGAACCTGCAAATGAATGAAATCATGGAGGCTAAAGAATTTAGCATCAAAGTAATGTATAAAGAATTGAGAGGAGAATACAACAAAGTCCCATGGAAAAGACTGACTTGCAACAATCAGGGGAGGCCTACATGGATCTTTGCACTATACTTGGCAATACAGCATAGACTCTATACTAAAGATAGGTTGGGCAAATGGCGGATTATTACATACCTAACATGTTCACTATGTAATACAGCACCTGAGACACACCATCACCTCTTTTTTGAGTGTTCATTATCAAGGAGGATATGGCATCAGATCTTAAGTTGGTTATCAATTCAGAGGAGTAGCAGTGGATGTAATGAAGAGTTGCAATGGGCCACATAACATGCAAACAATAAAACACAGCAGGCAGAACTGTACAGAATGGCTATAGCAGCATCAGTGTACCACACCTGGCAGGAGAGGAATTACAGAATCTTTCAACACAAAGAGAGGACCATAGAGGTGATCACAAGAACAATCATACAGGAAATGCATTTTAGAGCTAGTATGAATCCTAGAATTATGGCTAGTATGCATAGATATGGCTTTTATCCTTAGAGTAGAAGCTAGTAGTGGATTGTTGGAATAGATGGGCTCTGAGAACGGAAGTTGTCCATATCCAGAGTTCCACATTTGTACATATTGAATATCTGGTAAATAAAATTTACAGTTACCAAAATAAATAAATATATCATCTTTAGAGGACCACGACACAGCCCCTGCACCTAGCATAAACACATAACCCGAAGTGCTCTTTCTATCATCTTGATCTCCAGCATAATCACTATCAGTAAAGCCAACCATATCTGACTTTTCTCCTTTCATGTAGAAAATTCCAAAATCCTTGGTTCCTTGTAGGTAACACAGAATTCTCTTCACAGCTAGGAGATGCATTTCAGTCGGGCACTCCATATATCTACTTGCAAGACTAACATCATACATGATGTCTGGTCTTGTAGCAGTTAGATACATTAAACTACCGATAATTTGCTTGTAAAATATGCTATCCACCTTCTTTCCGCTCCCAGCTTTGTTAAGTTTCAAACCAAACTCAACTGGAATGTTAGCTGGATTGCAATTCTGCATCTCAAACCTATTTAAAATTTCTCGTACATACTTCTTTTGAGAAACAAATATCCCTTCATCAGATTGCACCACTTCTAAACCAAGAAAATAATGCATCTTACCAAGATCGGACATCTCAAATTC
>JAJOOF010016879.1:0-20368 GCA_029582545.1 Solanum lignicaule | reverse complement strand
AACTCCTTGATCTCCTCTTCTTCTTCTCTTCTTCTCTTCTTCACTCAAGAACCCTAACTCTTACTCTTTTAAAATGGAACAAAAATGATCCACAATCAGCCTAACACAACAATATAACCTCAAAAGAAATGATTTGTGAAAAGACCAAAATGCCCTTAAATTTCCGGCCGGATCCCCTGCCAACTGCCCAACTTTCAAAGGGCATAACTCGCTCATCCGAACTCGGAATCGAGCAAACTCGGTGGCGTTGGAAATATCATTCCACGAACTTCGCAACCATAACTGGAACTACTCCTAAATCATCATGAGATAGAAGTTATGACTGATCAAAGTTGGCCAAAAACTCACCTTTTCCATACTTAGCCAAAAAAATTTCCAGATTTTCAAATTCTTTCCCAAAAATGAAAATTTTCAAATTCTAAGCCTCTTCCTAGTTATTTCAATTTTCTGGATGTTACAACTCCATTAAGGTATGGTAGTTTTGATTCATGGTTAACTTTTCATCCATGAAGTCCTCAAACTTTCAATATCAAAGTTGGAAATTCTCCAAAACCTAGGGTTTTCATTCTAAGTCATGGATTCTTTCTCAAAACGTTTTCAATGGTTTAATTATCATATGTTAAGAATGAATTGTTGTTTTATGGTGGTTTTAAGATAAAAATCACCCATGAATCCATGATTTCCCCATAACCCTAATTTATGACTATGTGATGTGGGTGAATTGTAGTAAGATGAATACTATGCAATTGTTCTTGTAATGGTTTAGTTATTTCAACTATGTCATTATTCATGCCTAAATTGTAGTTATTTTAGGTGTGTTGGTGAATTATGATTCATGTCCTTGAAGGACAAATTATGAAGATTGATGTATAATCATGATGCTTATGTATATGCTTTGTGATTTCAATGAAAATAATGTGATCATGACTATAATGCAATTGTAATATTGTTGAAACGTTTCCTCAATGTAATGATATACCTTGAATTGGTAGGCATAGTGCATACTCTTCTTGTATAACTAAAGTATCTTGACTTAATGAACATTGCATCGGTAGACCTAATGGTGGTGGCCCTTTGATAAATGATTAATGAAGTATTCTAAGGCTTTGTCTTGAATCGGTAGACCTAATGGTGGTAGCCCTTGCATGATGAGTGTATGAACTACTATAATGATGAACCTTGAATCGGTAGACCTAACGGTTGTGGCCCTTTCTTGAGGATTCCATGAGCTATCCTAATAATGTACCTTGAATCGGTAGACCTAATAGTGTTAGCACTTTCATGTGTTTAATAATGTACCTTGACTCAGTAGACCTAAAGGTGGTAGTCCTCTCATGTGTAATAATGTTAATGAGAATGAACTACTCTATGGGAATTTAAAGCTTAACACTAAGTGGATATTGTAAGGTGGAAGCGCTCCCCATGTTAGGTCGGGTTTCTATGAACACATTTCTTATCCCATAACTATGTTACCACATAGGTTGTTAGCTAGTGGATCCACCTAAGCAAAAATGTTACCAGTCCTACCTTAGGCAAGTAGACCAACCCTTTACGGTGTGGGACAGACACCAGATTCCATGATTTTCTCACATGGTCTATGTCGGTTAATACTTATTCCCATTATGTGAGTTATGTGATATGGTTATTCATGAAGTTATATGAAGTGTGGGTGGTAGTATGGGATGCCATCCATGCATAGCACGAGTAGGCTTTGAGAGTGGCTATGGTGTGTTTCTCTAATGTCAATGTCTAATGAAATGAATGTGCTCATAATGATGCTAATGAGAATGTTGACTTAAAGGCTAAATGTAATGATGAATGTTTAACTTGGATTGTTATTATGAGTTGCTTTCCTTGTCATGACTTATTAAATGAGAATGTTCCTTATCTACGAGTATTGATTAAAGATGAGAATGAAGAATGATAAGTATGTTATGGTGGCCTAAATGTGGTACTTAGTATGAATGGTATTATGGGATGTTATTCCTACATTGCACAAGTATAAATTAGGGTTACTTAAGATGATGGTTCTAATGTGTTATAATGACTTACATGATGAATAGGCGTATGTCTTATGCTTTTATACTATAATTCATAATGTTTCTCAACTTGGCATATAACATGATTTTCAACCAAAATGTCCTTTTTAGCATGATTTTTGCATGACTGTCATACTTAGTGCATTTTTGTGCTAACCCATATTTCTTCTACATTTTTATACAAAGTGTAGGGTTGGGTGATATCGGCTTCCATCCTCGTGGATAGGTTCATAGTAGATCAAGAAGAGAAGTTATGGTGAGTCCTCGTAGTATTTGAGGGATTGACCACCATGTCCTTTACATTTTTATTAATAAGTTTAAAGCTTTTGTTTGGGATGCATCCTAAAGTTTTAGTCTTATGGTTCTAGATGGTTTGAGGCAAAGTATAGACTTCCGCTCATGTTTATAAAAGACTTCGATTGTAAAAGAAAAAGTTTTAAATTTCTGCAGCATATTCTATTATCTTATGTTATGAATGCTATGAGACTTGTATGAGGCTCTTTAAAGTCTTGTACGTCGTGTTACATCCGGGGTGTAGGATCGGGTCATGATAAACTTGGTATCAGAGCACAAGATTTTGGGATGGTTATAGGATTGTCTCAAACCACATCTAGTAAAGTCTTGTTCATAGTGTGAAGCGCACCGCATTTATGAATATGAGGCTATTGGGTGTTAAGAAAATCTCACTTCTTCATTCTCCAAGTCGTGCCATAGAGTTTAACTCTATAAGATCTCTCTCATATTCCTTACCCGATGGTCTTTAGGATATGACCCCTTGAAGGGATCATGCTACAAGGATCGAGGGAGAAAAGGTTAGTAGTGATGCCAATTATGGCTATGTGACTAGATGAGTCTTGGTATGATAGATTTAGATGATATCCTTTGGTATAAATGGGTTTCTTTATGGTTATGTGTTAAGTTGGAGGATTTGATGAATAGTGGTGATTAAGTGATGTCTAGAGATGTTGAGTTAGTAGACTCCTTTAAAGGAGGGTAGAAGCGTAATTCTCCATGGTGTAGAATCATCTTGTGTGAAAGATTAATGATAACTTGGGCCAACCTTTGAAGTTGAAAGGAATTATGCTTAGAAGAGTTCGTATAGGCATACTCCCAAGGGGGAGATAATGTGCTTAGATAGCAAGGTTGTTGGGTGTTGATGTTCATGATTTAGATTAGCTTGAAATCCTTACCTTGAGAGGTGTAGTGAGTTTGAGAGGTTTAGTCCCGTTTTGGTAGGCTCATATGAGGTCTTGAGTGGTGTTGGTAAGGGTGCTTGTGAGCTAGAGTACCTAAATAAGGATCTCTCTAATTTAGAAGTTCCGGTAGAGGTCTTAGACCGGCAAGTTAAAAAATAGAAGAATAAGGAAATGGCTTTCATGAAGGTGTGAATACGTGGTCTTTGTGTGTAGGTTGTAGTTGAGGGTGCTACTTGGGAGGCCAAGGGCCAATGAGAAATCTGGAGATCCTCATTCTCTTCCTTCTATTCCTATTCAAGCTTAAGACAAAGAGTTCCTTGTGGCTTGTTTCATGTTTTGGAGTCATGTGTGATTTATGTGTTTCCATGGTCTCCTTATGTTATGCATGTTCTTGATGAATTCATGTTTAATGAGAAAATGAGATTTTATGATTTACATTCCTCATGTTGATGTGCATTTAGTATGAGTTACCTATATGCTTCATGAGATGAATTGTTGAACTTGCTTAAATGTGCTTTTGAGAGTAATTACATAATTTGCTTTATGATGTTATGATGAGCATGCTTTGAGTTGGAGAAGGTAGTTCATCCAATGAGTTTGTGAAATGTTGAAGTTTTCGTGCATAATGGGTTGCTAGATGCAGTTCCTACATCCTTGTGTAGCATTGAGTATGTTGAGATATAGTTGATGTTTCCTCCTTTGAATGGTGCATTAGTATGATGTTGCATACAATATGGGCTACTAGTCTTGAGTCTTTAATTATGTAAGGTGTCTAGATCGTCATTGGAGGACGAATGTTCCCAAAGGGGGGGGGGGATAATGTAACACCTCGGAAATTAGTAGGCTAAACTAGGGCCTTAAGCTACGATTTTAGAGTTTGATGTTGAGGGTTAGAGTCGTAGATAAGACTTCCCATACTTAGAATGAGGGGTTTAGGGGTTAAACGTCAAGGTACGTGTTAGACCGCATAGTTTAATAGACCATCTAGGGTACAATGGAGGGTTGCAAGGGCAAGTGCCAAGGCAAAAGGGGAAAAGCCTAAGCCAAAGGCCAAGGCTGCCCCAACCTTGGCCAAACACTGCCCAAGGTTCACAACCACCTTCACAACTAGTGGTCCTGACCACGGTTCGTGAGGGGTCTCTTGAAGTCTCCTTAGGTTTGTGAGAGGCAAGGCCTTGAGGCCTAGCTACTGCCTAGGGACCACGACCATCACCATGACCAGTGTCTTGACCACGGATCGTGGGACGTCTCGTGGTCATGCCTTCAAATGGTGGAGGCCAAGATACCAAGCCTTAGCCACTTCCCAAGGACCACGGGCAGGACCATGGCTCATGGTTTTGACCACGGCTCATGAGGTCATCTCGTGGTGCTTGGGAGTAGGCTGCCTAGACAAAGGTCTTTTGGTAAATTCCAAATTAGTTAATTAATTAATGGGGTCGATTTAAATTGTTTTATTTCACATATATAAATGATTTTAAGTCATAAACCACCCCATTTACATCATTATTCCCAAAAACCCAAATCAAACCAAAAGTTCATCTCCCTCACAATATTTCTCTCTTTAGAAGTTCCCAAAGAAGAAGAAGAAGAAGTGGAGGCTAGGGCTTGAAGAACCAAGGTGTTTCTTCTCAAATTAAAGGGAAAACTCCATTAAGGTATGATAGTTTTGATTCATGGTTAACTTTTCATCCATGAAGTCCTCAAACATTCAATATCAAAGTTGGAAATTGTCAAAAACCTAGGGTTTTCATTCTAAGTCATGGATTCTTTCTCAAAATATTTTCAATGGTTTAATTATCATATATTAAGATTCAATTGCTGTTTTATGATGGTTTTCAGATAAAAATCTCCCATGAATCCATGATTTCCCGATAATCCTAATTTATGACTATGTGATGTGGGTGAATTGTAGTAAAATGAATTCTATGCAATTGTTCTTGTAATGGTTTAGTTACTTGAATTATGTCATTATTCATGCCTAAATTGTAGTAATTCTAGGTGTGTTGGTGAATTATGATTCATGGCCTTGAAGGGTAAATTATGAAGATTGATGTATAATCATGATGCTTATGTATATGCTTTGTGATTTCAATGAAAGTAATGTGATCATGACTATAATGCAATTGTAATATTGTGGAAGGTTTCCTCAATGTAATGATATACCTTTAATTGGTAGTCTTAGAGAATCCTCTTCTTGTGTAACTAAAGTATCTTGACTTAATGAACATTGAATCGGTAGACCTAATGGTGGTAGCCCTTTGATAAATGATTAATGAAGTATTCTAAGGCTTTGTCTTGAATCGGTAGACCTAATGGTGGTAGCCCTTGCATGATGAGTGTATGAACTACTATAATGATGAACCTTGAATCGATAGACCTAATGGTGGTGGCTCTTTCTTGAGGATTTCATGAGCTATCCTAATAATGTACCTTGAATCAGTAGACCTAATGGTGGTAGCCTTTTCATGTGTTTAATAATGTACCTTGACCCGGTAGACCTAATGGTGGTAGCCTTCTATTGTGTAATAATGCTAATGAGAATGAACTACTCTATGGAAATTTAAAGCTTAACACCTAGTGTATATTGTAAGGTGGAAGCTTTCCCCACGTTAGGCTAGGTTTCCATGAACACCTTTTCTTATCCCATAACTATGTGCCCACATTGGTTATTAGCTAGTGGATCCACCTAAGCAAAAATGTTACCAGTCTTACCTTAGGCAAGTAGACCAACCCTTTACGGTGTGGGACAGACATCGGGATCCACGATTTTCTCACATGGTCTATGTCGGTTAATGCTTATTCCCATCATGTGAGTTATGTGCTATGGTCATTCATGAAGTTCTATGAAGTGTGGGTGGTAGTATGGGATGTCATCCATGCATTTCACGAGTAGGCTTTGAGAGTGGCTATGGTGTGTTTCTCTAATGTCGTAATGTCTAATAAAATGAATGTGCTCATAATGATGCTAATGAGAATGTTGACTTAAAGGCTAAATGTGATGATGAATGTTTAACTTGGATTTTTATTATGAGTTGCTTTCCTTGTCATGACTTTTTAAATGTGAATATTCATTATCTATGAATATTGATTAAAGATGAGAATGAAGAATGATAAGTATGTTATGGTGGCCTCAAAGTGGTACTTAGTATGAATGGTAATATGGGATGCCATTTCTACATTGCACAAGTATAACTTAGGGTTACTTAAGATGATTGTTCTAATGTGTTATAATGACTTACATGATGAATAGGCGTATGTCTTATGCTTTTATACTATCATGATGTTTCTCAACTTGGCATATAGCATGATTTTCAACCAAAATGTCCTTTTTAGCATGATTTTTGCCTCGCTATCATACTTAGTGCATTTGTGTGCTAACCCATATTTCTTCTACATTTTTATACAAAGTGTAGGGTTGGGTGATATCGGCTTCCATCCTTGTGGATAGGTTCATAGTAGATCAATAAGAGAAGTTATGGTGAGTCCTCATAGTATCTGAGGGCTTGACCACTATGTCATTTACATTTTTATTATTATGTTTAGAGCTTTTGTATGGGCTGCGTCCCAAAGTTTTAGTCTTATGGTTCTAGATGGTTTGAGACAAAATATAGACTTCCACTCATGTTTATAAAAGACTTGGATTGTACAAGAAAAAGTTTTAAATTTCCTCACCATAATCTATTGTCTTATGTTATGAATGCTATGAGGCTTGTATGAGGCTCTTCAGAGTTTTGTACGACGTGTTATGTCTGGGGTGTAGGATCGGGTCGTGACACATATATTTTGGGATTAGTATTGAGCACCGATTTGAAGGAGAGTTCAGATAACTCACAGCTTCCATAAACTACGTAGCAAGCGTAGATAGAATCGCACCACAAGACGGGTGACTCCTTACTTGCCTCAAAAAGGGTTTTTAGTGGATCCATCGGTTTAGTTGATTTCTATACTCCAGCTGTCACGACCCGAGCCTACACCCTGGACGTGGCCGACACCCAAAAACCATTGTTGATCCCCAAGCGAACTCTCATCCTAGCTGACTACAAACGGGACACTGACTTAAGCATACAAAAGCTTAAAAACTGAATTAAAATCAATAAACTCAACTTTAGAATAATCTGAATAATACTCAATACATAACTCAAAGTTTGTAAAAACAACTCAAGGAAGATACATACTGAAAACTACTCAATTTTATCTATCTATGAAGCCTTTACTATTACAAAAGGATATGAGGGCAAGACCCACGACATCTCAAAACTACTAACTGTAAGATAAAGGTGAAGTCCTCCGAAATATAAGAAGGCTCACCAAAGTTGACTGGAACATCCCATGACCTCAACGAAACTCCTGTTGATGGTCCTGAATACCTGTATCTGCATCATTTCATGATGCAAACCTAATGGTTCAGTACATGGAATGTACGATGAATGTAAGGGAAATTCTAAAGCATAAACATAAGCTTGAACTGCTTGAAAAGAAAGATACTAACCTCTTCTCAACTCAACTTAACTCAAAGAAACATAGTTCAACTCAATAGATAAGAGACTCAACTCAGGGAAACATAGTTCAACTCAACTAAGAGAAATAAGGCTCAACTCAATAACAAAATACTCAATTCTGGATAAAGCAACAATAAAGGATGCAATACATAGAAAACTTTTAAAATAGTAGATAGCAACTCAATGTATTGAAGAATACAATAATAACTTAGTTTGTTTGCAAGGATACAAAATAACTCTGTTTGTATGAAAATATGAAATAAACTCTGCGTATAAAAGAATACAAAATAACTTTGTGGGAGTTTTTCTAACGGACAACCATCACTATGAGCTATGTGATGATACAACGTCTTGCCTCACACTGCCAGGGATGTCCTATACATTGCCGGGGTATAGAACCTACTACTAAGTGGATCCACTAGTCTATCCTAAAAGCATTAAGGAATCATCTAAAAAGTATGACCCTTTCTACCCACATTGACTACATGGTTTATGGAGGCTGTGAGTTATCTGAACTCTCCCCCATATCGGTGCTCAATACTACTCCCAGAATGTAACTAGCTTATATGTTTAAAAACATAACTTTTTATCTTTCTCTTAAAAGATATGGTACTCAAACTGCTCAAAACTCTTTTGGAAATCTCAGTTTCCTCTCATCTTAAATGTAAAAATATTTACTCTTCAGAATACTTAATTCACATATACCATTTTAAAGAAAATAAACTCAGCTCTACTCTTACTCAACTCAGTGCTCAAGTTTTTGAAACAAGTTTTAAAATAATTTGTAAAAAAACACTTCTTAAAATAGGGTTCATGCCGAATTATGGACGTGAACGACTCAATTCAAGGTTTTCAATAATCATTCATAGAACTCAATACTTGAAACTTAACAACTCTAGAACTCAAAGAGTCAATGATACTACTCATCGCAAGAATGCTCGACTCGGAGGGTTCATGCAGAAATAAGGGCATGAACTACTCAACTCAAGGGAACCATGATACTTCTCATCTCAATACTGCTCGACTCATAGGGTTCATGCAGAATTATGGGGATGAACTACTCAACTTGTAACACCCCGTAATCTAGAAAACCAAAATGCAGAATTCTAGAAATTGCAGGCGCCACCAATGGAGGCCACCTACCAACCGTAGGGTGACCCATGGACCGTAGGTGGGGTCCGTGGTTGGCCACCTGCAACTCCCTCCCCAGAACTCCAGAAAATTCAGCTGAGTCCAGAACAACGCCAGGACCTACGGATTGTAGGTGGTACCACGGTCCGTGGTCTAGGTCCATCCCAGATTTCTGTTCTCTGAAGCCAAATGATGCCCTGCTAGGAAGGAACGTCGATCAGTTCACGGTCCATCGGTGGCCTCGTTAGATTTTAAGCTAGGGTCATTTTTGTCTTTTCCCTATACGTTGGACACCTAAACTACATCGTTTAACCCCTAAACTACGTCGTTTTGGTCAGTTTTAGTCTAGTAATTAAGCAAACTTTACCCCTAAACGATTCATTCACCAAAAATTTAGAAATCTTAGAGTAAGAGATGAGAAAGAGTCAACCAAGCCCTCTCTAAGAACATATCAATTTTCCCTCAGTTCCTGCCCCAAAATTGAAAGATTTCTTAGTGGAATTCGTCACCAGGTATGTGAGATTTCACTAGTGGGTTCCTTTCACCCATTAGGTCCCTAGAATTCAGTCAGACTCTTGATTCCCTTCATTATGTTTAGACTTAGATTTCTAGACAGATTATTGTTGTGAATTAGCTGTTAGATTAATCCTAATAAGAATATTATGTTTTCGTAACTATGTTGCTTAATTCTTGCATTAGTTTTCAGAACCCTAGTAGTGTAGATTCGTTTAGTTTATGAATTAAACTTGCTAGGTGAGTTTATACAGATATACATGCACCAGTTTTCAAATGTTTCATCATCAATACTTAATGTTGCATTTTCGGTTAGCATGTCAGAATCTTGAGTTATCCAGTTTATTTCAGTTATGTTGTATTTTATACATTTTATTTGGAGTAGGCTTAATACCTAGTTGGACTAGGGTTAGTCACCCTCATAGTCCCAGAACTACGTGCCCCCATAGGTTAAGTCCCATCTGTGGGCATCATATTTAATGATCACGCCAGTCATGCCTTTATACCCCTGACATGGTATATTGGATCCTTTCGATGGGGCGTATACATCGAACTCCATGTTTAGCTCACGTGGTTTTATGTCGGTCATTAGTAGCTCCCACAGTCAGATTCTAGTGCATTGACTAGGTTCCTAGTTATATTTCAGTATTCAGCTTCAGCATGTTATGTACTTGGTCATTGCATTTAGTTTAGTTCATATTCAACATGTTTAGTATATTTTTCATATTCATCTTATATCATTGATTAGTATGCTTTATTCACTTATATATATATTTTTCAGCTTTATCCTATCCTACATGCTCAGTACCTTTCAAGTACTGACGCATACTCTGCACTACATCTTCTCGTGATGTAGGTTTAGGTCCTCAGCATTCAGATCACGTGTAGATTAGTTTCCAATCAGTATTCAGCAATATCAGTGGTGAGTCATCATTTTTCGAGGATGATGGATATGTTTTCTATTCCGTCTTTCCTTTTTAGTTTTAGTTTTGCAAGAGTTAGTTGGGGGCATATCCCATCATCTCTAGTCAGTTAGAGGCTTATTTCAGACATAGTTAGATTCAGTTTTAGCTTGGAGTTTGATCTTTCAGTTGTCATTAAACTCACAGTTTATATATTAATATAGTATTGGGTATTTCCCATTTTAGTTTATATCATGTTTTAAGCTTCCGTACAGTATTTCTCACTTCAAATTTATCTAGTATGTTATGATATGCCAGCTCAGGGTTAGCTTGGGGTCACTCGTGATCCTAGGTCCTGTCTTTACGTCAAGGGGGTAGCCTCGGGGTGTGACACAACTCAAGGACCTTATGGGTAACATGTAATAGTTCCATGATTAAGAATATAATCTCAAAAGGGTTAGGAACTCAATACTCAAGACTTAGAACTTGAAGACGCTACTCCTCTCGAATACACTCAATGTATGGAGTTTATGTGGAATTTATGAGCATGAACGACTTGACTCAAGGATCTAAATAACAATATGGAATTCATGTATCTGACTCTTCTCATTCCCATACTTACTTCCTCAAAACTGAGCTCGAATCAATAGTTGATCTCAATGGATTCACAATTGGATTCAAAGGATTTCTTGAACTTTACTCTTAACTCTTTCTTGAATTCGAATTATGAATTCAAGAGTTGTGGTTCATGTTATTAAGGATCTTGTGATGATAAAGTAGACTCATGAATACATTCTCCTAATTCGCATACTGAATTGGTCGAGTCTTGAAACAAGTTATTAGAAGTTGTAAAAGACTCAAGGAGACTTTCTTAAAATGTTCGAAAGAACTCTTAAGACTTAACTCTACCTTGAATTTGAATTATGAATTCAAGGTTATGATTCATGTTGTGGATGATCTCTCAATGTTTAGACATACCTTAGAGTGTAGAAATCAACTAGAAAACATAGGTAAGATTCGAAGGAACTCAAACGGAAAGAAGTGGGAAAGGGTAGAGGACCTGACGACCCTGGCGTACTGAGTGGTGTGGCGCCCTAGAGCCAAAACTACAAAAGGAAAGTCGTGGCGTACTGAGTGGCATGACGCCACAGAGCCAAAACTACAGAAGGAAAGTCGTGGCGTACTGAGTGGTGTGGCACCCCATCCCTTTACCCAGAAAACTTGACGAATTTTCTTACTCGTTTTTTAACCCCAATTCACTTAGAATCGAATGGTTTCTTCCCCAATCACTTTGATTTGAAAACCCAACATTAGTGTACACGAATCTACTCAAAAACCACCTTAAAACTTATACGATTATCTCAAGAACTCATCAAAACTTCAACAATCAAGATTTCGAAAGAAACTTCAACAAAACTCATCAAGAACTCAAATCCTCTACTTTCAAGAACAAAATTACGCTGAATTAATCATGATTGGTGCGTGGGTGAACAAACCCAACGCTATGTGAACTCACATATCTCTTAGGGATCAAATCCATGGCAAAAAATCCGCAATGAAACTCAAGAATCTCGACGAACGCTTTGAACCCTTCCTCTTTTCTCCTCTTTTCTCTTCCTTTCTCTTCTTAAACTCTCAACTAACACCCTAGGCGTATATTAGGATTATAAAACTGAAATAAATCAGTTTAGACACCTAAAACCTTATTAAAATTGAACTAAATCTGATTAGGTAAGGAAAAGACCAAAATACCCCTCATATTTTCGATAACTTTCCTTAACTGGACAACCTAACTTCAAAAGGGTATATCTCACTCACACGAGCTCAAAAATTTGCAAAATAAGCAGCGTTGGAAAGATAATTCAAAGACCTTTCATTTTATATCTTATGGGCCACCTAACTCATCTTGTACTGAAAGTTATGGTCGTTTGAAGTTGACCCAAAACTTAAAGAACTTACAAATAACTTGAATGAATTCTCTTTAGTTCTTTTTTGAACTCAAGGTACTACATTTAGTGACCTTAAAACTTAAGAAATTTTAAATTCCTCTGTAAAATCCTACTCACAACGAAGGATGGTTCGAGTCTTAGCTCAAAAAAAATTTGGGGTGTTACAATATCTCCCCCTTGGGATCATTCGTCCTCGAATGACAGTTGGACTGGGTACGAAACGGGGTTACTCTTATAATCTCTGCCATACCAACTAGAATTTTCCCGCAATACTTATTCAGCACCAACTATGTCTCTCATTTAGCTATTTCTCATAGCAAAACCTCATCTTTTTCTTCCTTTACATTTATAACCTTAGATGGAATAAACACACCATCACTATCGCTATAAGAACATTAACCTTCTCCTTCTAACAATATTCCACTGCTAAAAGGACCTCTAAAAAGATATCTCCCATACTCTTTGGAATTCATTACTATCTTATTCTCGAACACTTAACTTGATTTCTCATCTTGTCATCTCCCACTTAGGTATAAAGCTGACACTTGAAAGCTATGGACCTATTCTAACATCTCTAACTGGTCTACATCCTCTTTCAGTACTTTAACACTCGGGAGAAGCTTATCTCATGACTACCGAACTCTCCATAAACAGGTACTAAGACCTCTTTCTAAGGTATTTCTCTTAACCTCTTCTGATTACATACCCTTTTGGTACACCTCTTAATGCTCTTGTTAATCTTGTGACTTAGCCACACTTTACTGCCCCTTATCTAAAGGTTAGGGTCTCTCACTTGTACCACTCACATCTATTGCAGCTAATCACCTCAATTCATCATCTACTCTATGTCAAGTCTTCTAGATCAAATCTCAAGACTAACATCATCATCTTCATGTTTTCCATTCTTTTGATCATGACACTCATCTCAAATTCAAGATTAATGTTTATTACTAAACCCGAATATCATTATGATTTATCGCCTACTATACTAACTCACCACTACTATGCATAATTTTAGAAACACTCGTTCACTAGGACCTCATGACAAGTAGCCAATCCTTACCTTTTAGTCTCCATACTTCACAAATTACCATCACATTTCACTTCAGAACTTAATTACTATTTACTCACTTACTACATATTATCTCTCAAATAGTTCTATCATCTTCTGAATTCCATATGGTTCTCCTTTCAAAATTCATAAGCCTAGCTTGTGTCTATCACTTCATGAGGACTCTACTATCTCATTCCACACCTATATTTAGTCTCCGCTAACACGATGACACATCAACATCAACTCTATTCTGGTTAACAATAGACTCTAGCTTATCTTGACTAGTAATTATTCCTCTTCCTTCTATCAATAACTCTCTACAACATTATCAATGGTTTGATATATCTTTAGAACTCTTTTTGAAGACATCACTTATAACTGACTGGGTACACGATTGCAATAATATAATCTGCCCCATCACTATCCCTTTTCTTAGATTACTGAACCTCTGCATACTTTCCTCTAACTCTGGGCACTTTCACTACTACTGCTCATAATCTCGTAACTCGGGCTACATCTTTGGGTGAAAATACTACTCAAGCTCTAATCATACATCCTCATAAAGATCTCAGCTGAAACAAGGATTAAGGAAGAGAGTACAACTCGCTTTTAGCTCAAATGCACGATTCATATGATTATGGGTGCATTCCTCTGAAACTCAACACTTAACTCACTCACGGGCATCTCTCAATACCTTCTGGAGTTTCATGACTTCTTCAAGACTCTTTCTAAGAACAACTCATTGATAAAGGACTGACTTTTCTTTTTAACCACCTCTAGTAATAAGGGTAGTCGTATGGATCTGAGAAACGCACGAGTATGAATAAATCTCTATGACATAGCTCCATTACACGATTAAAAGTATGAAAAAGGGAAACTTTTCTTAAATATTTGTAGTCCCTCATTTATAGAAGTGGCCCCCTCACAACCATAAACAATATCCTACTTGACACGACTTCATAGACACCCTAGGACACTTTAACTTTGTGCTCTGATACAAACTTTATCACGACCTGAGCCTACACCCTGGACGTGGCCGTCACCCAAGAACCACTGTTGGTCCCTAAGCGAACCATCAGCATGGCTGACTACAAGCGGAAGACTAACTTAAGCATACAAAAGCTTAAAAATTGAATTAAAATCAATAAACTCAACTTTAAAGTAATCTGGACAATACTCAATAGATAACTCAGAGTTTGTAAAAGCAACACAAGGAAGATACATACTGAAAACTACTCAATTTTGTCTATCTATGAAGCCTCTACTATTATAGAAGGATATCAAGACAAGACCCACGACATCTCAAAATTACTAATTGTAAGATAAAGGTGAAGTCCTCCAAAATATAAGAAGGCTCACCAAATCTAACTGGAACATCCCATGACCTCAACGAAACGCCTGTTGATGATCCTGAATACCTACATCTCATCATAAAACGATGCAGGGCAAATGGCTCAGTACATGGAATGTAAGAGCATGTAAGGGGAATTCTAAAGCATAAACATAAGGTTGAACTGGTGGAAAAGAAACATACTTACCTCTTCTCAAATCACTCAACTCAACTCAACTCAAAGAAACATAGTTCAACTCAATAAATAAGAGACTCAACTCTATGAAACATAGTTCAACTCAACTAAGAGAAATAAGGCCAACTCTGGAGACTCAACTCTGAATACTCAACTCTGGATAAAGCAACAATAAATGATTCAATATATGGAAAGCTTTTAAAATAGTAGATAGAAACTCAATGTATTGAAGAACACAATAATAACTCAGTTTGTATGCAAGGATACAAAATAACTCTGTGGGAGTTTCTCTAACTGATAACCATCACTATGAGCTACGTTATGAAACAACGTCTTGCCTCACACTGCTAGGGCCGCCCTATACTTTGCTAGGGTATATAACCTACTACTAAGTGAATCCACTGGTCTATGCTAAAAGCATTAAGAAATCATCTAAAAAGTATGACGCATTCTACCCAAGTTGGCTACATGGTTTATGGAGGTTGTGAGTTATCTAAACTCTACCCCGTATTAGTGCTCAATACTACTCCCAAATTTAACTAGCTCATATGCTTAAAAACATAACTTTTTCTGTGGTTTGAGATTATTACTCAAAAATCTTTCTCTTAAAAGAGATGGGACTCAAAATGCTCAAAACTCTTTTGGAAATCTCAGTTTCCTCTTATCTTAAATGTAAAAACATTTACTATTGGGAATACATAGTTCCCATATATCATTATAAAGAAAATGAACTCATCTATACTCTTCCACAACTCAATGCTCAACTCTTTAAAACAAGTTTTAAAATAATTTATAAAAAAGACTTCTTAAAATAGGGTTCATACCGAATTATGGACATGAATGACTCAATTCAAGGTTTTCAATAACCATGCATAGAACTCAATACTTGGAACTCAACAACTCCAGAACTCAAGGAGTCAATGATACCACTCATCTCAAGAATGCTCGACTCGAAGGGTTCATGCGGAATTATGGGCATGAACTACTCAACTCAAGGGAACAATAATACTTCTCATCTCAAGACTGCTCAACTCATAGGGTTCATGTGGAATTATGAGCATGAACTACTCAACTCAAGGGCCTCATGGGTAACATGTAATAAATCAATTATTAGGAATATAATCTCAAAAGGGTTAGGAACTCAATATTCAAGACTTAGAACTCAAAGACACTCAATGTATGGTGTTCATGTGGAATTTATGAGCATGAACGACTCGACTCAAGGGTCTACATAATGTGGAACTCATGTATGCGACTCTTCTCATTCTCATACTTACTTCCTCTAGCTCGAATCAATAGTTGATCTCAATGGATATATTCAAAATTGAACTCAAAGGCTCTCTTGAACTCTACTCTTAACTCTCTCTTGAATTTGAATTATAAATTCAAGAGATATGGTTCATGATATAAAGGATCTAGTGATGATAAAGTAGAATCATGAATACATTTTCCTAATTATCATACTCACTTGCTCGAGTCTTGAAAGTTGTAGAAGACTCCTCAAAAGACTCTAAGGGAATTTCTTAAAATGTTTGAAAGAACTCTCAAGACTTAACTCTACCTTGAATTTGAATTATGAATTCAAGGTTATGATTCATGTTGTGGATGATCTCTCGATGTTAGACGTACCTTAAAGTGTAGAAATCAATTAGAAACATAGGTATGATTCGAGGAAACTCAAACGAAAAGAAGTGGGAAAGGGTAGAGGATCTGGCAACCCTGGTGTATTGAGTGGTGCGGCGCCCCAGAGCCAAAACTACAGAAGGAAAGTCGTGGCGTACTGAGTGGTGTGGCTCCCTATAGCCAAAACTATAGAAGGAAGGTCGTGGCACCACACCCCTTTTCCCAGAAAACTTGACGAATTTTCTTACTCATTTTCTAACCCCAATTCACCTAGAATCGAATGATTTCTTCCCCAATCACTATGATTCGAATACCCAACATTAGTATACAAGAATCTACTCAAAAACCACCTTAAAACTCATGCGATTATCTCAATAACTCATCAAAACTTCAACAATCAAGATTTCGAAAGAAACTTCTACAAAACTCATGAAGAACCCAAATCCTCTACTTTCAAGAACGAAATTACGCTGAATTAATCATGATTGGCGCGTGGGTGAACAAACCCAACACTATGTGAACTCACATACCTCTTAGGGATCAAATCCATGGCGAAAATCCTCAACGAAACTCAAGATTATCGACGAACGCTTTGAACCCTTCCTTTTTTCTCCTCTTTTCTCTTCATTTCTCTTCTTGAAATCTCAACTAAAACCCTAGGTGTATATTAGGATTATAAAACTGAACTAAATCAGTTTAGACCCCTAAAAACTTACCAAAAACAAATTAAATCTGATTGGGTATGGAAAAGACCAAAATACCCCTCATATTTTCGGGTAACTTTTTTTAACTGGACAGCCTGAATTCAAAAGGGCGTATCTCACTCATACGAGCTCAAAAATTAGCAAACTTGACGGAGTTGAAAAGATAATTCAAAAACCTTTTATTTTATATCTTATAGCAAACCTAACTCATCTTGTACTGAAAGTTATGGTCGTTTGATGTTGACCCAAAACTTAAAGAACTTACGAATAACTTGAATGAATTCTATTTAGTTCTTTTTGGAACTCAAGGTACTAAATCTAGTGACCTTAACACTTAAGAAATTTTAAATTACTCGGTAAATTCTTACTCACAATGAAGGATGGTTCGAGTCTTAGCTCAAAATTTTCTGGGGTGTTACACCAGCAAGGTATAGGGTGGCTCTAGCAACGTGTGTAGGACGTTGTATCATCACGAGGTTCATAAGAATTGTTGTCGATCAGAATACTCCCCAATAAAGTAAAGTAAAGTGTGTGTGTGTGTGTATATATATATATATATATATAATAAATATTTCAGTTCAGTATTTTCTTTTATTTGCATTCTTACAATACGAGCATTAAATGATTTTCATCATGTTTTATACTATTCTTCAATTGAGCTACTTTTAGCCTTTCACTTCAGTTATTTGTTTTATTTAGCCCAATTACATACTCGTACATCCAATGTACTGATGTCATTCAACCTGCAGCTTTTCATGATGCAGATTCAGGTATTTAGGATCATTAACAGACGTTCTGTTGACATCATATCACCCATTCGTCAGCTTTTGGTGAGACCTCCATACTTTTGGAGGACTCCAGGTTTATGATTTATTAGTATTGGCATTTTGATATGTCGTGGGTCTTATCCCGACATCTATCTGCAATCAGTAGAGGCTTCATAGATAGAGAGTCTTGTATAGTACTCCTTCAGTACCCAGTTTCAAATGTTTTATACTCAGTGTTCCCATATAGTTTTGAGATTCAGTAAACTGTTTTAAAAGATTTTTCTGTTCTAATACTTGTGTATGCTTATGTTAGTCTTTTGCTTAGTAGTCAGTTAGCACAAGGATTCACTTGGGACCAACAATGATTCTCGATTGATGGCCACGTCTAGGGTATAGGCTCGAGACGTGACAATTAGTTATTTTATTTTTTATTTGGTTATGCATGATTTTCATGTGAGTTTGAAAGTATCGGTGAAAATAGTATAGCAAATAATTTGAATCATACAATGGATAATAATGTTGAAAATACAAATGATGGAAAAGATGAGGAATGACATGTAAGTAAAGGAATATCAAGGAAAGAGATGCGTGATCCCATTATACTCATTTGCAAGGTAATTGACATCACTTATATCTATTTGCATGAAATTTTAATTCAATATTTCTTCTATTTCACAATATATTTTTCTATCTCGGATCATTTATAAAAGTAACAAAGTATATTTGAAGTTGTTACATAATGAGATGTCTGAAGAATGCAACGGAAGCAACATAAGAAAGGATCAAAAGGATTCTTTTGAGGAGAAACTAATTGACCAACAACAACAACAAGAAGACTATATCAATTCTTGTTGAGATTTTCAAGGTTATTGATCATCATTTATGTCTATTTACATGAGATTTTCATTAAGCACGCTTATTGTATTCCAACAACATATTTTTCTGTATCCAAGCATTTATAACAGAAATTAAATAAATTGACAGGAGTTAGAAATGAGATATTTGAAGAACCTAATGAAATCAACATAAGAAGTGATCAAAATGATTCATTTGAGGAGGAAACAATTGACCAACAACAAGAAGAAAATATTAATTTCATGTTGACACTTGCGAGGTAATTGATCATCACTTATGTCTATTTATATGAGTTTTTCATTAAGAACGCTTATTGTATTTCACAACATATGTTTCTATCTCTAAGCATTTATAAAAGAAATTAAATGGATTTACAGGAGTAACAAAATGAGATATTTGAAGAACCCAACGAAAGCAACATAAGAAAGGATCAAAAGGATTCTTTCACGGAGGAACTACCTAACCAACAACAAGAAGATATCAATGGTACTTAAGGAATTTTATATCTTACAAATCAAACTTATGTTAATTATTTTACCTTTTTTATTCAAGATGAATCCTAATCTTTAAATCAATGAGCGCAAGGTAATTGAAACTCTTAGAACTAAATGACACACAACATTGTGACAACCTAAAATGCATGTCATTAGATTGAAGCTTCAGCTTCAATTTTTGAACTTATAATTTATTTCACATATGTCATGCAATCTCACATATATTTTTCAGGTGACTCAGAGCCTAACAAAATTGCATGTGAAGATGATCTTTCAGATATTTCTGATCATATTTTAAATGATAATATTGTCAATTATGGTTCAAAACTTTTGACAAGAGATGAAAATGATGGAAACTATCATATCACGCAAGAAATATCGAGAAGTATAAAATTTTGTTTCATCGATAGCCTCTACAAGATATTTCACAATGCTTACTTTATCACATCAGATATTTTCAACAAGTTTCTTGTATTGTTCAACAATAGTTTTTTTCTTTACTTTTCGTTATTAGATAATTGACAAATAAAAGAAATTATTACACTTATTTTGATCATCTAACTAGGTTTGCTTGCATCCCACAGTGTACTAATAGGCTCTCACCAACTGAAGCTGATTTTAATTGGAATATTCCAACTAAAGAGATCCAAATATGCATATCATTCAACAAAAGAAGATTCGAGAATCAAAACAAACAAAAAGAATGTTGGTCGTAAGAGAAAAGGGACATAAAACAACGACAACAAAGAAATGATATTGCGACTTCTTCCACCTGGCTTCAAGATTGAATTTTAATTATTTCTTTGAATGTTGAATTGTATCAATTCATTTACAATTTTAAATTTAAGTCATGTTATAAGCTTTGTCAATTACTTCTTTGGTTCATTTTTATTAACTGCCTTTCATAAAGGTTTATTTCAAAATTTGTCAACACGATGTAACGATCCATTAGGCCATTTTGAGTACTTGAATTTCTTATTTTATAAAAGACTCTTCCCGTAAATTTTAAATGAGAATTTTGAACTATTTGTTTAACTACGATTATGTAATTGACGAATATTCTTTTAAATAATTAATTTAGTTGGTGGTTCATGAGGAAAGTTCATAACTTATTTA
>JAJOOF010016878.1:0-10218 GCA_029582545.1 Solanum lignicaule | reverse complement strand
TTCTAGATCCTCTTCTATGTCTATTTCTTTGTAACTATAATCATTATTATCTATCACTGTAACAATTTGTTCAAAAGGATTCTCTATTTTTATTTTATTTATCTTATTTTTTGCTGTTATCTTATGTTTTGTTGTTAGTACATATAGATTTTTACATCTTGCTGTGAATATCTTACTTCCTGGGGCTAACTCTATTCCTGACATTTTCCAATACAATACTAATGATTTATCTATATTTCTGTCGTCTATTGCTACTGAATAATTAGCACTTATTATAAATTTAAATTTTTGGTATATTAGATTTCCTTTTACTGCACTTATTATGCTTCTTTCTATTGGTTCTATTATTCTGTCATCAGCTAAATATATTTCTATTGGTGTATCTATTCCTTCTCTGAAACAAGCTTTTATCAATATCTCTGTTCCACCTAAGTGTACGTATTTTATTGGGTCTTTAGCGTTAATTTCTTGTATTTCTTTATTTATTATCCTTTTATTTATCATAGGTATTCTTGCCTTTCCTTTAATATATTTACAATCTATTATGTGTTCTTTTTGACTTACTACATAATATTCTTCCTTTTGTCTTTTAAATATATTTCTTATTAATGGTAATTTAAATATTTTTTCTACATTGAGATCCAATTCTTTTCCTTTTATTTGTTCAAATATATCTTTCCCCGTGAGTTGAGAGAAGCTAAGGTGTAAGAATTCATTAACCTTAGGCAAGGTAGCATGAGTTTTCAAGAGTATGCCTTGAAATTTACCCAACTATCCAAGTATGCTAGTGGCAGATCCCAGGGATGAGATGAGTAGATTTGTGACGAGTGTGTCTGACTTAGTTGAAAAAGAATGTTGTACGACAATTCTCCATGAAAATATGAATATCTCTAGGCCTATGGTGTATGCACAACTAATTGAGGAGCTCAAACTCAAGAGAAAGAATAGCGAGACAAAAGATCTAGGTCCGATGAACAAGGTCAACCATGGTTCAAAAAGAGCTCCTCGAACCAAGATTTCCCAATGGTCAACAAAGATATGGTGTCTAACCCTAAATCTCAAGGAATAAATGGAGGCGGTACTTCTTTTGAAAGATCTACATGTGCCAAATGTGGGAAGCAACATATGGGCAAGTTCCTAGCCAGCACGGATGATTGTTTTGGGTGTGGAAAGAAGGATCATAAGATGAGAGATTGACCAACACTCATGGAAAAAGGGAGAGAGGCCAAGCAAGCTTCTCTTAGTGATCCGGATCCCAATGCTCCAAAGTATGGTCGCTTTTGTGTACTCTGGTCTAGAGAGGACAAGGGAGTCTCTCCAGATGAAGACACCGGTATGTTGATAGTCACCTTTTAATGCAATGTTTTATTAAGATCCCTATGCTATTTGTTAGCCTTTGACGTTAGCCTTAGTAGGGGCTTACTCCCAAGGGGGAGACGGTATGGTTATATAGCATGATTTTTGAGAGTTTCGATATCCTTATCCCTTTCTTCTATTCCTATTCTAGCTTGCGACAAGGAGTTCCTTGTGGCTTGTTTCATGATTTGGAGTCATGTGTAATTTATGTGTTTCTATGATTTCCTTATGTTATGCATGTTCTTGATGAATTTCTTGTTTAAAAAGAAAATTAGTTTTTATGATTTATGTCCCTCGTGTTGATGTGCATTTAGTATGAGTTGCCTATATGCTTCATGAGATGAATTGTTCAACATGCTTTAATATGCTTTTGAAAATAATTGCATAATTTGATTCATGGGGTTGAGTTGAGCATGCCTTTCGTTGGAGAAGATAGTTCCTCCTACGAATTTAAGAAATGTGAAGTTTGCATGCATAATGGGTTGTTAGATGTAGTTCCTACTTTCTTTTGTTGCATTGAGTATATTGAGATGGAGTTGATGTTTCCTCCTTTGAATTGTACATTATTTGATGTTTCATGCATGATGGGCTGTTAGTCTGGAGTCTTTAAATCCGTAAGGTGTCTAGATTGTCATTCGAAGATGAATGTTCCCAAGGGGGAGATAATATAACACCCAGAAAACTAGTAGGTGAAACTAGAGCCTTACGTGAGAATTTTAGAGTTTGATGTGTGGGTTAATGTTGTAAATTGGCTTGCCGTACTTAGGATGAGGGGTTTAGGGGATAAACATCAAGGTACGACTTTCCAAGGACCAACTAAGTGTTGTTGACGAGGATCCTAAAGCCTAACCCCAAATCTGCCCAAAATTGCCCAAAGTTGGTGACCTACGGATGGGACCTATGAGGTGTAGGTCCATCCATGCCTCATGGGGTGTCTCGTTGGTCAAGAACCCAAATGGGGAGCTACAGACAAGGACCTACGGACCTGCAGGAAGGCCAATAGACCCACTCATAGTCCGTGGGTCATGGGCGTAGGTCTGCAGGCTGTCTAAGTTCAATGTGAGGGTCTTTAGGTAAATTTCTTTTTAATTAATGATTAAGTGGAGTCGTTTTATATCATTTTAATTGACCTATATAAGGGTTTTTAAGCTATTAACTAACCCTTAGACCTCTTAAATCCCAAGACCCCAAATCATAACCAACTTTCGCCCACATAATTCTCTCTCTAGAACTCCATAGAAGAAGAAGAAGAAGAAGAAGAAGTTGAAGTCTAAGGTTGAAGGATCCATCCTTTCTACCCAATTTCGTGAACAATCTTCAACAAGGTATGGCATCTTTTAATCTATGGGTAGCCTTTATCCATAGAGTCCCTTCAAAACTCAATTTCACAACTTGAAATTCCCCCAAAAATCTAGGGTTTTACTCCAAGTCATGGATTCACTTCAAAAACGATTTTAATGGTTTAATTGCTTTATGTTATGATCAAATTGATGATTTACTACTGTTTTTATGATGAATTCCTTAAGCATCCATGAATTACCCTAATTTCTCAATTTGGATCCTAAAGTGTGGGTGTTGAGTGATGCAAGTAGAATGCTATAGTTTTATGAATGTTATGAATTGATTTACTTGAATAATGTTAAATAAAAGAATTCTTATGGTTTATATGTTGAATTTCCCCCAAGAAACCATGAAATCCCCATGTCCCCAATCTATGAACTTGTGATGTAGGTGAATTGTAGAAAGTTGAATATCATGAGAATGTTCTTGTAGTAATTGAACTATTTGAGTCATGTTATTATCCATACCTAATGTAGTAATTCTAGGTGTGTTGATTGAATGTGATCCATGGTCCTTGAATGGCAATTTTTTGGAGAATTTTGTATGATCTTGATGTTTATGTACATGCTTTATGACTACTTGAGAATAAAGTGATTATGATAATCATGTAATGGTGTGTTTTTGGAAAGGCTATTCACTACACACACTTATGAATGAAGTATGAATGAAGTTATATGATTATGACAATGATGTAGTGTTGATTGAATGGATATTCTCAATTGTACACTTATGAAATATAATGATATGTTGTGAGAGGGTTTCTCACAATATGGGGATTCTTAGTTGAAAGGCTATTCTCACCTTTGAATATATGAGCTATCTTATGAATGAATGTTGGGATGAGATGGATGCCCTCACGTAAGTTGAGGTGGGGTATCTAGTAATAATCTCTTATTCCCATTATAATGAACTAAAGTAATGAATGTTAATTATTCCATGGGGAATAATGCTACGCACCGAGTGGATATTGATTGAGATGGATATTCATTCGTGAGTTGAGGCGGGATATCTAGTAGCAATTTCTTGAGATGGATGCCCATACGTGAGTTGAGGCAGGGTATCTAGTAGCAATCTCCTTATACCATAAACTATATGCCCTCGTAGGTTATATAGCTAGTGGATCCATATAAGCTAAATGTTAATGGTCCTACCTTAGGCAAGTAGGACAATCTTTTCGGTGTGAGCAACACCAGATTCCATGATTTGCTCACATGGTCTATGTCGGTTAAGGCTTACCCCCACAATGAATGATAGTGAACTATTCCTTCTTAAGAATGCACTACTTAGTGTGGGTAGGGGTATGGGACTTCATCCATGCATTGCACAACTAGTCTTTGAGAGTGGTTATGGTGTGTTCATTAATATTATGATGCTTTATGAAATATGCTTCTAATGATGCTACTAAGTGTGTTGATATGAAGACTAAATGTAATGAAGTATGCTTAATGTCGATTGTTTCTATAGGTTGCTTTCATTTATATGACTTATTAACTGTGAAGGTATCCTTGTCCGTGAGTATTAACTAAGGATGAGGTCAGAGAATGGTAAGTATGATTAGGGTGGCCTAAAAGTGGTACTTAATATAGATGGGGGTATGGGACTTTATCTATGAATTTCACAAGTATAACTTAGGGTTACTTATGAGATGGTTCTATTTTTATATGATGATGTAAGTATTGACTATGATAGCATGAACTATGACCACTCAAGAAGCTTTACTTAGTATAGATGGGGGTATGGGACTTCATCTATGCATTGCACAAGTAGACTTTGAGGGTGCTTATGGTGTACTTTATTATGCTATGATGATCTATATGTTGAGTATGCTTATGTCTTATGTTTTTACACTAATGTTCATGATGATTCTTAAACTTGGTATATAGCATGGTTTTCAACTAAAATGCCATTTTAGCATGTTTTAAAGGTTTTTATGCATGGCTATCATACTTAGTGCATTTTTGTATTTCTACATTTTTCACATAAATGTAGGTTCCGGTTCTTAAGGTAATTCTCCATTGGTTCAATCTTGGATTGACTATTCTCCGAATTTGTGGTGAGTCCTCAAGATTCGAGGATGTATAAGTCATTAGTAGTTTCTTTCGAGTCATTTTATATTTCAGATTTTGTTGAAGGGCTGTAACCCTATTGTTGATTCAAAGATTGTATTAGATGGCTAATTGAGACAAGTTAGACTTCCGCTTGCTTTTATAAAAGACTTCGATTCTATGCATAAAAGTTTTAAATTCGGCACCATTTTATATTATCTTATGTTATGATATGCTATGAGGCTTGTATGAGGCTTTATGGAGTCTTGTACGCTGTGTCACATATAGGGGGTACTCCTGAGTGGTGACATCGACATGAGACCATGCGAGCTATACATGATCCCCTGGTGTTACCCACACCGAGAAAGGGTTGTCTTTCTTGCCTTAAGTAGAACCATACTCTTAGCTTAGTTTGATCCACTAGCAAAATATCTATGGGGGAACATAGTTTATGGGATAAGGAGATTTCTACTAGAAACCCGAACTCAACTAGCGTAAAAGGCTTCCATCTCATGAGACATACTTTGGGAACCCGGACTCAACTAGTGTAAAAGGATCCCATTGGAAGCTGGACTCAACTAATGTAAAAGCTTCCATCTCATATACAATATCCATTCGGTGCTAATACTTAATTCCTACGGAGTATATATTAAGTCTTGACTTAAGTTCATATGCATGGAAGAATCTCTTGACAGTCAATCCAACATAATTCATAGGATAGCTCTTAGATCATGTGTAAGAATAACCTTTCACCGTCCATGTCTACATTTAGATTGAATAGGTGAGAAAGCCTTTCAACCTTAGAATCCTCATATTGTGAGTAAACCTTTCACATTATATCATATTCATGCATAAGTGTGTATATGAAAACATCTCTTCAACAACACAACAACTACATCAGAATCATAGACACTTCACTCTCAAAGTGTTCTTAGAGCATATACATAAACTTCATAAAACATGCATAATATCATATCTTTCCCTTTCAAGGGTCAAAATTCATATCAAATCAACACATCTAGAATTACTACATTAACATGGATATCATTATAATTCAAGTAATCAAATCACTACATGCATAATCTCATAATACTCTTCTTTCATCAACAAACCCACATCTCAAGATCATAATTGGAAAATATGGGGATTCATGGGTTCTGGGGATTTCGACATAAAAACCATAAGAAATCATCAATTCATACATAATATAACATAATTTGATCATTAGAATTGATTTTTAAATGAACCCATTACTTTGGAATAAATTCCTAGTTTTTGGGGATTTCTATCATTTAAAATTGGGATTTTGAAGGGGCTCCATGGATGAATTATATCCATGGATGAAGAGCTACCATACCTTATCAATGCAATCCAATGAATTGGTGAGAGGAACCTTGCTTCTTAAACCCTAGCTCCAACTTCCTTCTTCTTTTTCTTCTTCTTCTTCTTCTTCTTCTTCTTCTTCTAGGGAGAGAATTTTGGTGAGGATGAAGTTTTGGGAATTGATTTGGGTTTTAGGAATAATGAGTTGGATAACTTAATTTAAGGGTCTAAAATCCTTATATAGGTGGTCTAAATTAGGCTAAAACGACATCACTTAATATTAATTAAAACAGGAAAACCCCAAAGTGCCCCTAAACTAACTCCTTAAAATAGCCCCCAGGTCACCACCCACAAAACCTCGACCACAGGGCGTAGGTGGACCTACAGCCCATACTGGTTAGGCGTGGTTTGGTGACTGGGAGTCTGAAACTTGGGCTTAGATCCACGACTCCACCAATGAGGCTTAGACCCACCCACGGGGCGTGGGTCCTACCGTGGTTTACACTTTTTGGTCAGTTTCTAGGGTGTCCTCCTCAAGGGCCCATGGTTGGTCCTTGAGGGGTGATACCTTGACGTTCTAACATGAAATACTCTAATTTATATACGGGGAGTTACATTCATGACTCTAACCCTCACGTTAATCTCTAGTTTAGCCTACTAATTTCCAAGGTGTTACAATTATGATTAGCAAGGCCATGGATGATTCAAGTCAAAGAGAGAACCTTTTCCACTCCAAGTGCCTCATCAAAGATAATGTGTGTTCCTTGATCATTGATAGTGGGAGTTGTGCCAAAGTTGGTAGCACCGCTTTAGTGGAATTCTTGAAACTTCCTACCACTAAGGATGCTACACCTTACAAGCTTCAATTGTTGAGTGAGTGTGGAGAATTGACGGTTCATAGACAAGTGTTGATCAAGTTCTAAATTGGCATGTACCAAGATGAGATTCTATGTGATGTAGTCCCGCTGTAAGCTTGTCATGTACTACTCGGAAGAACTTAGAAATATGATTGTTCAACCAAACGTGAGGGGAAAACCAACAAAAGATGTGGAAGTCGAGGGCAATGAAGATGAAGAAAGCAGGTAGTTGAGAGGAAAGGCCCGAGTGTTGTTAGCTAAGTACACAGAGATAAGGGAGGAAGTAGAGTCCGAAAATTCTTTGATCCTTATCACACATAGGGATCATGTGTTGCAAACTAACCAATATCATTCTTCTCTCCCCCATTCTATTTCCCTTATTTTGCAGGATTATGAGGATCTCTTCCTAAAGGAGCTTCCAAGTTGATTAACCCCTCTTTGGGGAATTGAGCACCAAATTGATTTCATGTCAGGCTCACAATTGCCACACAAATTGGGTTATCGAAGTAATCCAGAGGACAACAAAGAGCTATAAAGGCAAGTTTAGGAACTTCTCAACAAAGGCTATGTGCAAGAAAGTATGAGTTCATGCGCCGTTCCAGTTCTATTTTTCTAAAGAAAGATGGAACATGGCGCATGTGTGTTGATTTTTAGACCATCAACAAGATCACGGTATAGTATTGTCATCCTATCCCTAGATAAGATGATACGTTTGATGAACTCAATGGTTCTTGTATGTTTTCAAAGAATGTTCTTAGGAGTGGTTATCAGCAAATCAGAATGAACCATGGTGATGAATGGAAAACAGCATTCAAGACCAAGTTTGGTCTATATGATTGGTTGGTGACGCCTTTCAGTCTCACTAATGCTCCTAGAACTTTTATGCGTCTCATGAATCATGTGATGAAGCCCTTCATTGGGAAGTTTGTGGTTGTCTATTTTGATGATATCTTGATTTATAGTAAAACCATGCATGAGCATATAGATTATTTGAGATGTGTGTTTCATGTGCTTAGAAAGGAACAACTTTATTCTAATCTTGAAAAGTGTTCATTTTATGTTGATAAAGTTCTTTTCTTCGAATTTGTTGTGAGTTCAATGGGGGTTAAGGTTGATGAGTCTAAGATAGACGCTATTAAGAATTGGCCAATTCCGAAGTCCAAAAGCCATGTTAGAAGCTATCATGGGTTGGCTAGTTTTTATAGGTGGTTTGTTAAAGGATTTAGTACCATAGTCGCTCCCTTGACCGATGTAATCCGAAAGGATAAGTGTTTTAAGTGGGGGGAGATCAAGCCAAAGTTTTTGAGGTTTTAAAACCAATGATTAACTCCATTTCTTTGTTGCAATTACCTGATTTTGAGAAATTACTTGAAGTTGAATTCGATGCTAGTAAAATAGGCGTTGGAGCAATCTTAATGCAAGACCAAAAGCCCATTGCTTATATTAGTGAAAAGCTTAAAGGTGCAACTTTAAACTATTCCACTTATGATCTTGAATTGTATGCTTTGATTAGGGCATTGGTTAATTGGCAACACTACTTGTGGCCCACAGAACTTGTCATTCGGACCGACCATGAGTCCTTAAAGCATATTCGGGCCCAAGTAAGGTTGAACAAAAGGCACGCCAAATGGATTGAATTCCTTGAAAGTTTTCCTTGTATAATTCAATACAAAAAGTGGAAGGAAAATGTGGTGGCCGATGCCTTGTCTAGGAAACATGTGTTGATAAATACATTATCTTCTAAATTGCTTCGCTTTGAATGTTTGAAGACAATGTATCCCAAGGATCCCATGTTTGCTCAAATCTTCCAAGATTGTGAGGAATGAGAGAGGGAAATGTGGCTTAGGTATAGATCTTGTACTCCATATTCTAAATTTGATGGTTTCTTGTTCAAAGGCAAGAGACTATGTGTGCCTATGAGCTCTTGGAGAGAACTATTTGTGAGGGAGGCACACAATGGGGGATTAATGGGTCATTTTGGTGTTGATAAAACAAGGGGAATTCTCAAGGAACAATTCTATTAGCCTAAGATGCAGAAAGATATTGTTCGAATTTGTGGCCAATGTATTGAATGTCAGAGTGCCAAATGATTCCTCCTTCCCCATGGTTTATACACTCTACTCCCCACCCCTCAAAGACCTTGGCTTGATATTTCAATGGATTTTGTTTTGGGTTTGCCAAGGACAAAAAGATGTAGAGATAGCATCTTTGTTGTTCTTGATCGATTTTCAAAGATGGCTCATTTCATTCTATGTCATAAATGTGACGATACTTCCAATGTGGGTTTTTTGTTTGTTTAAAACGTTGTTAAATTGCATGGAATTCCTCAAATCATCATAAGTGATAGGGACCCAAAATTCCGTAGTCACTTTTGGAAAGAATTGTGTTGTAGACTTGGTACTAAGTTGTTGTTCTCAACTTCTTGTCACCCACAAACCGACGGCCAAACTGAAGTTGTGAATATGACCTTGGGTTCTATGCTTCGTGCCGTGGTACATGGGAAGTTGCCTTCGTGGGAGGAACATTTGCCTTTCGTTGAGTTTGCAATCGAGTTATTCATAAAACTATTGGCATGACTCCTTTTGAAGTGGTGTATGGTTTTAATCCCAAAACCCATTTAGATCTCAGTCCTCTTTCTCAAGATTTGTCCTAAGCTTAGATGGGAGCAAAAGAGCGGAAAACATTAAGAAATTTCACGAGAAGGTGAGACTTCGCCTAGAAAAGAAGAACCAAGAGGTAGCTTAAAGGGCGAACAAGGGTCGCAAGAGGATTGTGCTTGAACCGGGTGATTAGGTGTGGGTGCATTTTCTCAAGGAGAGATTTCCCACTCATCAGAAGACAAAGTTGATGCCAAGAGGTGATGGTCCATTTCAAGCGCTGGTAAAACTGAATGACAATGCATACAAAATTAACCTTCCTCTGGTGTATCAAGTTCACAACACCTTCAATGTTTGTGACGTTTCTCCATTTTCAACTCTTGATGATGATGATCCGTCAAATTTGAGGACAAATTCTTTTCAAGAAGGAGAGAATGATGTAATTCGGATTGAACCAAGGTCATTCACTTGAAGTCAAGCTTAAGACCTTCAAAGGATGCAAGGTATGTTCATGAATTTAGAGGTCCTTGAGCTTGTGTTGATGGCAAAGAAAGGGTTCCTGTCACGACCCAAGCCTAGGGCCTAGACGTGACATGGCGAATGAGGAACCCGAAGGAACCCCAAACAAGCCTCTCAAACTTGTCATCACACTTCATCGGTCGCGGAAGTACATTCAACATTAATTAACGGGAAATAGGG
>JAJOOF010016877.1:0-13704 GCA_029582545.1 Solanum lignicaule | reverse complement strand
ATTTCATTGCTTTATTGCTTTGTTCAGTTATATGTTCTTTCAGCTATACTCTATCCTGCATGCTCAGTACCTTTCAAGTACTGACGCATACGTGCGCTACATCTTCTCGTGATGTAGGTTCAGGTTCTCAGTATCCAGATCACGCTTAGATCGATTCCCGATCTTCAGTTCGGCAGCATCAGTGCTGAGTCCTCATTCTTCGAGGACTAGTGACATGTTTATCTTTATCGCTTTTAGTCTTTAGTTTCAGTTTTGCTAGATCTAGTTGGGGCATGTCCTAACATTTCTAGTCAGTTTAGAGGCTTATTTCAGACATAGTTAGATTCATCTTAGTATTTTGAGTTTGATATTTATTTTGTATTAAACTCTCAGATTTGATATATTCAGTTATAGTATATGGGTATTCCCTATCATATTCAAATTTATTTATGATTTAGCTTCTGCATCAGTTTATTATCTTTATTATGCTCATGATCTTGCCAGCAGGGTTAGGTTGGGATCACTTGTGGTCCTAGGTCCCGTGTCCGCGTCTCGGGGGTAGCTCGGGGTGTGACATCATCCCCCCTTATGATCATTCGTCCTTGAATGATAGGTGCACCTGATAGTTCGATGAATCTTGGAATTTCATATAGAGATTTGCGAGAGTTCCCATTGTAAATAGGACTATCCAAAATCGATAGACTAACCTAAAACACGTATAGAGATGTCTAGCATGACGTCTCAATAGATATGGTTCATGAAATAATAATATGAAAAAGTAAACACCCTTTCTTGACATGTAACTCACTGAATATACACAAGTAGAACTCATACAAATAAGGACTTTAATATACCTAAGCACAAGACATGCAAATGACATATCAAATGAACAAATGGTATTAGGATTTATGATCATATCTGGGACCACATGATCTCATATCCTTATGTTGATGTTTAGAATGAGGAGGTTATTTAGGATCTCTACCATCTTTTATTCCCAAGTATCTTATGTTATATTCTAGTCCTTTAACAATACTTCAATGGAGATTACACCTTTTCAGCTTAGCTTCCGGGCTTTAACAATCAAGAATAACTATAGCATCTCCCAAAAAAATTTATGTGGAACAGACACATAAAATCATAGGTCTAACCTATCGGGGCCCTGCTTTCCCTTCTCTTTTATCTTATGACACTTTCCAAATGTGAGTCTTATAAGAATGCACAACTATCAATATAAACTCTAAAGTTTTATGTCGCACCTTCTAATAAGGCATTATGCTAAGTTATTTATCTATGGTTGTGATAAAATTTACATATATGCCCAACCCTTTCTGGTCAAAATCTTCACTACATAATGATACAAGGAACGTTTTCCCAAATTGTTCAAAACTCAAATCAATAAGCACAGCGGGGCATAGTATACGGATAAATAAGTCACATTGGGCATGCCACATAGGCAGACTAGCCCAAAAGGGAGCGCATGGTACACGGGCTTTAAACTATAGAAATATGTGGTCTACGCGCGTATATGAACTATAGGGTAGCGTATGAGCGAATGAACTACATAGAATGTAGGAATGGACTAGATGAGCACATGATGCATGAGTACATAAGTTAAGAAATATATAATACATAAGACAATAAACTATATGACATGTAGACATATAAGAAAATGGACTACGGAACACAAATCACATTGAGCAAGTGCGTCATATCGCACGGATAGGTGGACTAACATGTCAATAAGTACACATATGAAATATGAGCAAGTGAGCACCTGACACATGGCTAGAAAAAGCTATAAGGCATGTAAAATATAAAGAAATGGTCATATGATTAATTAGCCTAGAGTACCCACACAAAATGGATAAGTGACATGAGGAAAGTAACCATTGCAGTAATTAACATGTAGGGAAAAGGTCCTACGAAAACCTATAGCAATATAAACAAGGGTGCTCCGGAGAGGATAACACTTACTGTAAGTATTCAATGACATTAGGTAACATGTGAGAAAGTAATCCACAAAAGGGCAAATGACATACAAATAGATAAGTTTTAGAACATGCAACATGTTTAAATATATAACAAACCATCATTGGAAACTATGAGATATCTTATAGAACCACTCTACCGTATTAAGGTCAAACACATTGTCTTAAGCGTTAAGTCATGGGTGGAATAGTTCTGCTCATATTCCTTACTCACCTCAAAGAACATACAATTGATTTTCCCATCTACTCACTTCAATATCCTAAGAATTCTTATAGGTGTTCTGCTATTGGGACTCTGCTTCCCTCTAGGTCAATATAAATACCACAGTTAAGATAGAAAAAGAAAATCCTCAATAGTTCATCTTTTGGAGTAGGAGGCCGAGGTCAACTTTGCCTTCATTACTAGCTTATGTTATATCACGCTCAATGCATGGTGCCCTTTGAGGGTCGAAATAGAAAATAAATAGTGAAGCTTGAACGCACCATAAAGCATGAACTCTAATAACATGTAAATGTCAGGTACCTATAAAGTTATATCATGATTCATAACATCTTAGAGTTAGCTACTTTGGGCTTAACTAGATAGGTCTAGCCATGCTAATAGATTCTTTTTTTAAAACAAGTGAGGGTGTTCCGACTCTTTTCCCATGCAAGATAGCGAATAAGAACAACTAGCATATGATCAATTTTTCCTCTCCCTTAACTGGACAATGACTGACGAATTACCGTAGGAATATTGTAACTGAACCCTGTAGTAGCTCTATTCAATTTGATGGAAATCTATACATGTGTATAATGCTCTACTTCTCTTTTGTACTAATGATGTGGATGAACTAGGCCCATGTATCTTCTATCTAGGTAACCTTTCTATTCACCTATTTTTTCCTTGTTGTTATCAAGACCAAATATCAAGACTTGAATCAATACAAAATTGACTTCTCTGTCTAACAAAGGTTCACAAAGTTGTTCCCAGATGCGCCATTATAACTCGTTAGGGTTGAAGAGTTCATACCATATCACCCATACTCCTATGCTTAGGGAATTTGATATATCCCATCTCTTTCTAACTAGAAGATCTACGTACATATTCGGCCTCTGTCGTTCAAGCTTCATTCTCACATGCTTCCTATCTAACAAGAACCTTTTAATCATAACTAGTAGCTTAATGTGCTCTAATCCCACTATGTACAACCGACTAATCACAACTCAGGTCTAACCAACCAATTTCCTTTTGTTAACCTTACCCTTTAGTCACATACTAATCCTCTATGGCCAACACATAGATCATAATAAGAACTACCATATATAAATCATTTGCAGCAATTGGCGCACTTATCCCTAAGTCTTATAACCATAAAAAGAATACAAATGTTATTAGTAGTTATTCGGGGTGGCTGGTACATAACATATACAACACATGTCGACTAGCTGAACCGATCCTTTTGAGAAGTGAAACTATGAATACAGATGACAGCTTTACAATGTCAACAAAGCCTCTATTGGGATCCATGACTGTACCACTATGAAAATACGCATAGTAAAGACTCGGAAAATCACCGAATCAACCTGGAGCTCACCAACAACCGCTGAGTATCATGTGCTTCTATTGGGGAGATCTACTAGTTGAATACCTATACCTTATTTTTTTATCAATATAGCTATCACGATTCAGCCTCCCTCTTTGGTGTTAATCTACAATATAAGTCATGATTAATCTAATGTTAGCAGCTAATCACGTTAAGGCCCTCGAAAAATAGTAGCTAAACACTTGACGGAAAGTAGGCCAATACAACCCTTACACAAATGTTGAACCACCACACCTTTCTTCTATACATTAACACAACTTCATACATCTTTTGCCTAGATACCCAAGATGCCCCCAAAAACAATATACATAAGGCAGCCACTATCATTCCCCAAAAATCTTTCAGCATAATAGGAGAATATTGAACTCAAGGATTTATATTTATCCATGAGTTCTTGACAAATATATACAAAATTCTCCACCCCAAGCCTATATTTAAAGAGGCAAAAATGGGAAATAGCCTTACCTTAGTTTCTGGAAATTTATCCTCTAAATTCGAACTTCAAGAATTGAAACTCTCCTTCAAATTTTTACTTGAAAAAGGTTTCAATATTCAAGAACCCTAAGGTGTTTTAGGTCTTCTGTGTTAATACGAGAAAGACCAAGAGAGAAACTTAATAAATATGAAATATTGCAAGTTAAAAATGAAACAAAAGATCTGATCTTTGTCCCTTTAAAAAGGAGGTGCATTGGCCGAATTTCTTGGCCAATTTTGGGCCATAAATTGTCAAGTAGGTGACCCACCTACTTGTCCTTTCAACTTGGGCCTTTGTGACTTCAACACTTGTTGGGCCTTGCTGCCAATTATCCCTCTATTCTTGTCAATTTGGGCCATAATTAATGCAATTAGGTGATCCACCTACTTGGACTTTTCACTTGGGCCTTTTTTGGACTTAAGAATATTGGGCCTTGGCTGTCCATTTTCCCCTTAGCCTTCTACTCAACTTGGGCCAGATTAATGCATGTAAGTGGTAGTGTAATTGGCCCAATTGCATGGTCAAAAGAGTCTTAGTAGGTTATGCACCTACTTGGTCCTTTGGGCTAGTCAATAAGTCAAAGTAGGTGATGCACCTACTTGGTCCTTTGGATTGGTCAATAAGTCAAAGTAGATGATGCACCTATTTGTCACCTACTAGCTTAGTTAAGTCAAAGCAAGCACCTCAATATTTTATTCCATTTCTAGACCTTAATACCTTTAACTTAACTTAAAACTTATATACACTATGTCAATTTAAACTGTAGACTCAAATACCACCTTATGATCTAAAGTTTAGACTTCCATTCACGTCAATTTAATCGTGTCGCATCAAAATCTATGTACAGTTCACTTTAAACCTATTTACTATTGTCACTAGTTGCATAGGAAACCGAGTCCATAACTATACTATAACGAAATTTATAAGTGTCATATAAATAGTACTAGTACACGTAGAATATGGGGTGTTACACCCTTGTAAGAAGACTTGTCGTTAGTAGAGTTTTGGTACATTGACTTTTAGGTTCTAAGGGTTGAATTTCTGCATTGTTAGTTTATTAATGTTAGACTTTTGTTAGAGTTTATGGCAACTCTATTTCTTTCCTTAGTATTTTCCTGCTTTTGTGTACTTAAATGCCTTAGTTTTGGTTTAGTTGCTTGGTTTGAGTCGTAGTAGTGGTTCTCCCACCGTAGGGTTAGTGTGGGTGCCAATCACGACGGTCTGGATCGTGACAAAGTTGGTATCAGAGCCCTAGGTTCATTGATCTCATTGTACCAAAACGAGTCTAGTAGAGTCTTGCAGAATGGTACGATGACATCCGTAATTTCTTTGAGAGGCTATAACTCACGTCTTTCTACTCCTTCGTGCTATGACTTGAATCCAATTGGTATCTGGGCGATAAAAATTAGTATCTTTCCTCCTGCACTCTATGGTCCCAACTAGAGCAACAAAAGTGGTAACATCATTGCTAGCAAGAGAGGATGTGTATAGACTACCGACAGTTGAATAGGGTCACCATTCATAACAAGTATTCATTGCGTCAGAAATATGACCTTTTTGACCAATTACAAGGTGCATCGGTTTTCTCTAAGAATTAATTTAAGGTCTGGCTATTATCAGTTAAAGATTGAGGCGGTTAAGAAATGGGCTCGACCAAGTTCTATGATTGAAATTAGCAGTTTTGTGGGGCTCGCTAGCTACTATTATCGCTTGTGGTATGAGTTGAGTCCAATTGGTATCTCCAGATTTCAATTGGTATCTCAACAAAGTGAACTAGACGTTGTGGTCACGACTGAAGGAACACAAGCAAAGCAAATTAGAAACTGAGAAGGTTCCAATTAGTATCTAGCCCTAGGGGTGGTGTGAATGCATGGATGATCAAGAATGGTCATCCATGGAGCGAAATAATTAATTAAGAATTTGGACATATCTGTAAATTATATCTTGGAAACTTTGAATGCGTGCTTCTGGTTGTCTGAACTAACTGCGAACGTGAAGTTGTAAGTGCTTGAATATGATGAGGTGATTATGTGCACAATAAATGTGTGTCTGAACATTGATATGTACAACACGTTGGCCTGGTCGTTGAAGTTATGCAAGTTGTGAATACTTGAGTATTGTGAAATTCGTTGTGAAAGGAAGATTTGACTAAGGATCGTGTGAGTGTCTGGGCGTATCCTAGGGATGTGTGGGTTGTGGTGCTGAATTGACAAGAATGAATTGGCTCGTGTATCATGGGATTGACTGGAGGTAGACAATGATTATCCTAGTTATGAGGATTATTCTAAAAATGCTTGTGTTATAGCTGGGAACCTTTGGGGGAAATTGAGAAAGAAAACAAACCCAAAAAAATTGTTAGAAGGGATTATGTTTCCGTTATGACCGCTGGAGCGGAATTCTTCCTGCCAAGGCGAGGCTGCCAGTGTGGAAATTTTCCCACCAGAGCGGGATAAGGTGAGGTAGAACCTCAACCTATCTCCCCTGCTTTCCCCTAGTCATAATTATGAACCCCGAATAGTACACGAACTAACCCCCATGATCTAATTCATTGTTCAACAATCGTATATAAGTGGTAAAGTGTGTTAAATTATGGAGAACCTGGGCATATGAGGAGGAAATCAGTGAGGCCGTGAAGGCCGAGGAAATGGTAATGCATGTAGAGGAGTAGTGCAGCCAGGCGAGGAGGTTTCCCATCAAGACGACATGGCTCAGTTATATGCTTTTCCGGGCAAGACCGAGTTTGAGGTATGTGATGCAGTGGTCAATAGTGTTGCTCTTGTCTGTGCCCAGATGGCTATTGTTTTGTGTGGTCTGGGTTCCACTTATTCGTACGTGTTAGTTCAATTGCCTTGGGATTTGATGTGGTTGTGATATACTTGATGCCCCTATCCATGTTTCTACCCCAGTTGAAGAGTCAGTCATAGTCACCCTTGTATATCGATAGTGTTGTCCTATTGTGTTTATGGATTTTCAGAGTTGGGTTAAGTTGGTTATGTTGGATATGACTTAGTTGATATAAATCTTAGGCATGACTTGGTTGTCCCCCTATTATATCAGGCTTAATTGTAATACTAAGTCGGTAACTCTAGAGATCCCCGATATGGAAAGATTAGAGTGGGAAGGGGTGTACAAGCCTAAGCTAGCTAAGATCATATGCTCCATTTGGGCTAGTAAACTGGTAGGGAAAGGTTGTTTGGCTTATTTGGCTCATGTTTGGGATGTTGAGGTTGAATCTCCCTCTATTGAGTCTATTTCGGTGGTGTATATGTTTTAAGGAAGTGTTTCCTACGGATTTGTCTGGTATGCCTCCATATAGAGATATAGATTTCCCCATTGACTTGGAAACTGACACTCGCCCCATTTCCATCCCTTCGTATCGTATGGCTCGAGAAGAATTAAGAAAGCATCAGGATGAAATCCAAGAGCTTCTTGATAAAGGGTTCATCTGCCCTAGTGTTTCCAAGTGGGTGCTCCTGTCTTGTTTGATAAGAAGAAGGAGGGTAGTATGAGGACTGCTAATTTTATCTTAATCCATAAGGGAGTGGATTCATACCATAATGAAAAGCTTATGGATAAAGAAAGTTCCATTGAGTATACTTGGGTGAAGGAAATTGAAGTATTTAGCAAGAAGGTGCATATAAAATAGGGTTAGTCCTTTGTATTTGACGAGTTTACCTGAGTTTGAGGTGTCATGTTGATGAAAATGTAACACCCTGTATTCTACGTGTATGTAACAGCCCGTATTATGCATATGCTTGTTCTATTCTTGTGATACTTGACATAGCCTTATAGTATAGGCGAGGGACCATGTTTCTTATATGATTAGTGTCGGTTTAAACTAGCTCGGAAGGTGATGTGATGCCTTGCACGTTTCAGCATGTGTACTGCAAGTTAACTCCAACGAGAGTATTTAAACTCGAGACAGTAAGGTGGTAATTGAGCTTAAATTTGAAAGTTAAGTGCTAAGTTAAAGCAAAAGGGATTAATATTTAGAAAATGGAATAAAATAAGTGAGCTGCTTGCTTGACTTAAGCTAGTAGGTGACAAGTAGGTGCATCACCTACTTAGACTTATTGACCAGTTCAAAGGACCAAGTAGGTGCATCACCTACTTGAGCTATATGGATCTAGCTAAAAAGGCCAAGGTTTATGGATCAGATTTGGGCCTATGCTAATGGACTCACTTGAGGCCCAAATTAAGTTAAATAAAAGGAAAATGAAACTAAAGCCCAGCAGCCAAATTTGACAAGGCCCAATATATTTAAGCCCAAGTGAAAGCAAGTAGGTGCATCACCTAGTTTGACCTTTTGAGCTGCTTGATGTACATAAGTAGGTGCATCACCTACTTGACCAATTAGTGGCTAAAGATGGTCCAAAAAAGGGAGGTACTAGAGGATATTCTCACTCATTTTTAACACACAATATTGAGAATTAACTCCAGCTCTCTCTCTTATCTCTTAAGGATTAAAACAGCAGCCTTAAAGTTCCTTCTAGGGTTCTTGAAGAAACCCTCATATCTGCAAACCAAGGTAAGACAAACACTTATGGATTTAGCTTAATTCTCCCATGGAAGACTAGGAAACATGTTATTCATGCTCAAATTATAAGTAGAAGGCAGAAGTTCCCACAAGCTATTGCTCACTTTCCTCAATTATTAAGATACTTTTCTCTTCTTCTTTGGTTTAAGTGTGAAGGAAAGTTGAAGTTCTAGAGAAATTCAAGTTATAAGCAGAAGTTGCAGAAATTGAGGTAAGGTGACTGCTCCATTTTCTTCCTCCTTGTGTATGAGTTTGAGTGAGGAATTATGGGTGTGCTGTCATAAAGAACTCAAGGGGGTGGTGAGTTCAATAATTGGTTGTATGATAAAGAATATTTGAGGCTGTTTTATGTGTATTGTTGTTGGTGCAGCTTGGGTAATCTTGGGAAAGGATATATAATGTATGTATTGGGCAGAGAAGGAGGGTGTGGTGATACACATTATTTTAAGGGGTGTATGGGCTCATTATCCATCAATGTTAGCTACTGTTTTACAGGGGTCACAGTGTGATAGCTTCTAATTTTAGTTTATCATGACTTATTAAAGCCTAAAAGGAGAGGCTGAATCATGATAGAACTATTGGTCAGAGGATAAGGTATGTAAGGCTATTCGATTTCCTATTTCTTTGGCATGAATCCAACACTTGCATTACAAAAATTAAACTTTCTAAGTGAGTACTCTAATGTGAGTTTGTTACTAAATGTACGTGCTTACTCTACCAAGTATTAGCATGCAAGGTTTAAACTTGTTTCATCGTCAAAGTACCCTTGGCACATATTTCCCTTATATAAATCAAAATGATCCTAGATTACACATGGTACATATGTTTATATGTTGGATATACAATCTGCCCATATCATGCCAACTTGCTTCAATAATCTATATATATGTCATCTTTTCACATGTTCATATGATCCCTTTATTGGTTATTACTCCCATTGTTTTAGACTATAATGTGACCTCACAAGATCCCTACTTGCTCTATTGTACATTTTATATGTACTTACTTGGAATATGTATTCGTCCTAAAGTTGAATCTGCCCATGTTCTCCCTTGGTTCCACGTTCACGTATACCTTGTATTTGATATTAGTTAGTGAGTATTTGGCTATCATATAGAGTTCAAATCTCTTGGTTGAATGTTAAATGTCTTCACTTGATATGTGCTTGAAATGTCAAAATGCTTACTGAGTCATATAAGCCTCTAAGTATTACACGTTCATGTCACATTTGCTTCCTATCTCATTGTTATTTTTGTAAGTCCATATTCATATGTCTTCTACTACTGGTCCATAGTTCCAAATCTCAACAATGATTATGACTACCAAAACAACAATCTCAAAAGAGTTATGATCATCAAAACAACAATCTCAAAAGAGTTATGAACATCAAAACAACAATCTCAAAGATTAAAGAATCTAAGTGAAGCAATTTGTATAATTATGGGTGGCAACCCAGGGGTAAATGCCTAGCATGGGTCGATCCCAATTGGTATAGAAGGGTGGCAGCTCAGGGGCGAAAGCCTAGCATGGGCTGATCCTAATTGGTATAACAGGGCGGCAACTCAGGGGTGAAAGCCTAGCATGGGCCGATCCCAATTTGTTGAAATATGAGGACAGCATCCCAGGGGTTAAAATGCCTAGCAAGGGTCATCCGCTTCTACTGCTGATCAGCTGGTCATTTGTATCATATGTCTTATAAATATTATAAATGCAAAGATAAGTAAAGAAAAGAATGTAACATACACGATTCCACAAGTATAAAGCAAAGGTGGTCTCTAATCCTTATCTATTAATATTTGGTTTCACTTGAGCTCTCATTTTACATATGGTTGTATTATGCCTTACATATTCAGTACATTCTTTCGTACTGATGTCACTTATTGGGGACGCTGCATTTCATGCTGCAGGTACATGTTACTCAACTAGTAGATCTCCCCAATAGAACACATGATATTCAACGGTTGTTGGTGAGCTCCAGATTGATTCGGGGCTTTGCCGAGTCTTTACTATGTGTATTTCATTAGTACAGTCATGGATTCCAGTAGAGGCTTTGTAGACATTGTAAAGCTATCATCTGAATTCATAGTTTCACTTGTCTCATGTATGGGTTCGGCTAGTCAACATATGTTGTATATGAAGCTTCACATTAGTAAATATATCTGCATAGTAGTAGTTTACTTTCTCATCATAGGTGACTTGTAAAGCATGTGAACTCATATGATACTTGTCCGCCTCACCTAGGGTTGGGGTGTGACAGAAAATGTTGGATTCATAGTGATAGTTAGGGCTAACTGAGCATAATGGTGATAAGAGTTCGTGATAAATTGTGATGTGATGCAACTATATAATGAGATTGTTGATTAAGCGAATTTTGTATAGTAATTACGACTTGCGAGTATCTAAGGTTGTGGTTTTCTAGTATTTGGTGGGTAACGTGGTTGTATGGAATGTTTTAAGAGATGATGGGACACCACTCGAATAGAAATTTAAGTGCTAGAGTCATAATGAAGAAAAATGGTGAGATGTAGTACAACCTTTAGAGAGAGGCAAGACCAAGAATATTTTATTTGATTCTTAAGGCTAATTCACTACAAGAAAAATTACCTTTAGCGAAAGGAAATACCGTCTCTATAAGTCCAAATCCGGTCGTTAAAGGTCTATAACGACCGGTCAAAAATTGGTCGCCACCGGTCGTTAAAAGCTCCATCGTTAAAGTTTAATCACCGGATTGCATGTCCGGTCGTTAAATATTATTTAACGACACCAATTAATCCGGTCGTTACACGTGCTTACAACGACCAAATTCCCCTTCGTTGATGGTCATTTGGTCGTTAGAACCTTCAAGTAAAACAACAAATTAGGGGGGTTATAACTAATTTTAGCGGCCAGAATTCCTGTCGTTGATTACAATACTTTTTAACAATCAAACTTTTTGTCACAAATTTTGATTTAAATTATTAAATTTAATTTATAGTTTTTATTTTTTCCATCATTTCTAAAAAAAACTAATATGAGCTGTTCATATAAAAAAAATTCACATCCAATTGAAAATTTGATATAAAATTTTATTGTAAATAATAAAGAGCACATTGATTTAATTACTAAAAACTTATATGTTCGACACAATATCTAAAAAAAAGCATACACGTTCAACATAATAAAACATGTGTTCGACATCTATAAAATCCTAGAAATTAACAAAATGACATTATAGAATAACTACAGAAAACGTCTTTGCCCCAACAATAAAAATATAATATTCTTTTCTGCACGCTCCACATTATCTTTCACATGATCTTGTTCTTTAATCTTCAAAATCTTCATCTGTCAAAACAACAATTTGAAGTAAATTAATTAGTAACGGAAAAAATTTGAACTTAAGGATTAATTCTCTTGAATAGTTCCTGATCTATTTTCTAATGTATACAACTAGAAACAGATTTAAAGTTCTAGTTCATGAATTCTGGCGAATTAGCTACTACAACTATGGAAATATTATATAAATACGAAGTAACTATAAGAAATGAATTTAATAGTATGACAACAGAGGTAGAAGAACAAAATAAAGAAAAAAAGCATAAATCGGAATCTTATGACAAAATAATTTCTCTACCCAGCCTTCTACATTGAGGATCTCCACTGGCAGCGAGCAAGAGTTGTATTACTTTCACGTTAACATCTCATACAGAGGGTGGTTGGTGCTTCCTCATTTAAATATTTATTCAAGTGTATGCTTCCTCATACCCCACCTCTTTCACAACACTTAGGCCTCTTTCCAGTGTAATGGAATGAAAGAGATAGATTAAAGTGGACAGACATGAACACAACACACATTAAAGTGCTTCAACAAAAAGAATGTAAATATACTAACATCAAATAAATAAGCCAAGAAATCCTAGTCCTAGTACTAGTACTGAAAGTTGAAGAAAAGAAAACATAGATAAGTTGTTGAAATGGAGAATGCAAGTGGATCAGATGAAACAAGCTTGCAGCTGGATGACTAGCAGGAAGTTAGAAAAACTTAAACAACTAATTACCATAGTGGAGAATGACACAGACATGATCAAATATATTTAAAGTTGCAGGGCAACAGAGAAAGGGTAATGTGGAAGTGTGTGATGTTTGAGATTAACTACTAATACTACAATAATAAAGGGCAAATTATATTGACAATGATATTATAGAGGACAAGGTCATACAAGGACCTAATCAGAGGAGAGACCTTGATTTTCTACCAACAACTATATACAGAACAATAACCATATTGATACCTACTTTTACATTTGAAGATGTTATAACAATCTCATTGGTATATACAGAAATGAACATTAAATCAATCTTTTAGGTTTGTGGATATTATAACGAAAGTGACATTGATTTTAGTTATATACAGAAATGCTAGAGTGAGAATGCCAGAATATACATAATATTTAAGATAACACAATGCACTAAAGGAAAACAGATAACTCATAGCACAACTGCAATACCAAAGCCCTTATCAAATACACATGATGTAATAATAACTAATAGAATGTTTACTAACCTGATGGAATTGATGGAACTGATGAAGACTGATGGATCACTATATTTTCAAGGTATTCATATTTACTCTCTAGAATATCCATGCGTTTTTGTAGTGATTCCTTTTCTTTTCGAGTTGTTTTCAGCTCTTCCCACAATGCAGCCTTTGAGGTGGTACCGCCTTTTAACTCCTTAGTTGTTATTCCACCACCAAATCCAACTACGTGACTTTTGCATTGAGGTCCAAAGCACCTTTCCACTACCTCAATATTAGTAAGAGATGGTTCAAATTGTACAAGTTCGTGAATTTCAGCCTATAAAACATAAGAATATTTAAAATAATGCAATGCACTAAGTAAGAGTAAGGATGTTAAATGAAATTAAAATTGATATAAACATACATATTTTTCAACGGTTTCAGGTTCGACAAGCTCATTTCCCTTCTTATGTGTCTCAAAGAAAATAGTTGCCATGTTTGGTGGATTACCATCTTTGCCTCCCTTCACGATTAAAAAATAAGTCATAAGATATTTTATAGAAATAGGAGAGGTTTCTTTATAGGGTTGCACAATTTATTTACCATTTCGTAAACAATCTCTCTAATAGGCCTGCTAC
>JAJOOF010016876.1:0-19784 GCA_029582545.1 Solanum lignicaule | reverse complement strand
TATATATATATATATGTATGTATAATTACATATTAAATATATGTAATTATACAAATACAAATTATAATTATTTTTTAAAATTATATATCTATTATAAATTATAAATTATATCATCTCATAGACAGACATTATCTATTAAAGAGTAGGTTGGCAGCCTACAATTGTATCAAGTCTACCTAATAAAGATTTGGTGTCTAAAGAGTAGGAGTTAACAGGTGCATCGCTGTCTTGTTGGACCATATTGAATGGCCTCATCATCATCAGTGAATATATATGGTACTCCCTTCGTTTAATTTTATTTATCACACTTTAATATAAGTATTTTATCAAACTATTCATATTAAATGATGTCTTAAAAAATGACTTGTAAAATAAGTATTTAATATTGATGGTAAAATATGGAAAAATAATTATTGTCTTTTTTTTTATATATTAAAAATGACAAATAAAAATGAAAATGACAAGTAAAAGTGAACGAAGGGAGTAATATATATAGTAGTCTAGAAGAGTAGATTAGCATCTTCTTAACTAAATACTTGAAATACGAATCTTCGAATATCGATTTATTTTATTTTATTGCCAAAAAAAATATCGAAAAGATTACCGACCCAATTTGGCTATGAGTCTTTTTTATTTTTTTTAAAAATAATTATTTTAATTTAAAATCAGTGTTTAATTATAAAAATTTAATATGATTTGAGATTGGGAAAAGGATCAAGAATTACCCCTAACCTATTGGAAATAACTCAAATATATCCTCCTTCCACCTTTTAATCTAAAAATACCCTCCACCTTTGTTTTTGGTTCAAAGATGCCCCAAGTTTAATTTAATTGAATTCTTTAACTAATTAGTTAATTTTCTTATTTGTTCTAAAATATAATTTCTTAAATTATTTCAAATTCTTGATATTAGTTCATATCTTTATATTAAAAATATTTAAGTCTAAAATATGAAATAAAGAATCTATTGTGTAAAAATAAAGTTTTTTTTTTATTATTACAATAACACAATAAAATTCTTAGTCATATTCTTCATTTTTACACAATAAATTCTTTATTTTATTTTACATTTTATACACTTTTATTTTATATTTTAATTTTTGAAACAATTTTTTAATTTATTTAATTATATTCAAATCATCATATTAAAATTTAATTATATCAATATTTGATATTTTCTTTGATTTACTTTTTAATAAATAAGCACTACACTCAATTTTCCTCTATTCTATTCAATATAATTTACGCTTGTGTAACGACCGGTTTCCGTCGTTATAGAAAAGCCAACAGAGAAAAATTTTGGGCCGGAAAACTTTTTCGTAGTAACTTGGAATTTCCCAACCTAGTCCAAATTTGGACGAAATCGGAGTCAGTAAGGTCTAGGAAAATCTTGTAGCAATTGGGTGATCTAATCATGATTTTGATCGCATGAGTAGATAGCTAAGACGTTAAGGAACCCGTACGACTTTACGGAATTGAATTTGGGCGAGTAGAACTCCTGAAACTGATTTTAGCGTGAACGGGCGTGTAGTTTCTGAGTGTCATTGGTTGAAGGTGTGTTGTGAAATGGGGGTTTTGGAATTCTTTATTTAGCTCTCTGTTTCTGTGGCGGGCCAGTTGCGAATTAAGTCGAAAATAAACCCCAAAACCATTTTATTTTGCACTTTTCAACTTTGAGAGCTAGGAGACGACCCAGGTGAGTTCTTGACCGTTTTTCACCATTCTTGAGGCTAAAGGTAAGGTTTTAACTCCCCGAATCCATCTTTCGATCCGTAGAACGTAAACTAGTGGGTAATTATTGATAGGGGAGGGTTTTGATTTGAAATTTATGGTGGAAAAAACCCTAATTTGGATATTGGGATCATGGGTTTGATCTAGGGTTGTTAAAGTTGATTGTAATCCGGGTAATTAGACATTGTTTATTGATTCTCGTGTTATATTAATTGTTTGTAGACAAAAAAAAAAGCGGAACGAATACGGAAAGGGAAGAATCAAGTTTCTTAGGGGATTCAAGCTTTGTCTGAGGTAGGTGATGGTTGTGATTTCATGTTGTGTGATGTATGTTTGTTCTTGCTTCATTATAATACATGTATGTATGCGAATGTTGCATTATTGATTACACTACTTGTAAATGAGGATAGATGAATGATGAATGTCATGACTCATGACTTTATTGTATGATTTTGAGAATATACTTGAGATTGTGATTTATGGCTTGTTGAATGGATCGGGTGTTGCGTTCCGACACACTAAATGAGAACGGTTGCCACGTTCCGACATAAATATGGATCGGTTGCCACATTCCGACATAAACATTGGATCGGATACCACGAACCGGTACACTAACAGTTTAGGTGTGGGTTCCATGAGAGGACCATTGACTTGACATAACTGTATATCTTGAGAATTTTGAAATTGTACGTTGTTCGTAAATGATGTTGATATTGTATATGTTCGGTGTATGCATGTTATTATTATGTTATAATGGCTTATGTATGTTGCACTTAGTGAAATAGCTGCGTGATCCTACCAGTACATCGTGGTTGTGTACTGATACTTCACTTGCTCTTTCTTTGTTGAGTACATGACATCTTCAAACGGCTATTGACAGACCTCGTTTAGAAGATCAGTGATCGTTTCAAATTCAAGGGTGAGCCAGTTCTTCCGGGACGTCATGAGTTCTCTTCTGTTTATGTCCACATTTCGAACTTAGACTTTCTAGCTAGTTATTCATATGTCAGTTTGGGTTGTACCCCTTCTTGTTTAGACTTATGGTTGAACCTTAGATGTTTTTGTACATTGACTTTCAGGTTCTAGGCGTTATTTTCTTTTTTTAGACTTTTGGAGTTTATGGGAACTTTATTTCTTTTCCTTAGCATTTAGACCTGCTTCCGTAACTTTAAATGCCTTAGTTGATTTAGTTGTGTAGTTTTATGGTTAGTTGGGTTGTAGTAATGGTTCTCCCATTGGAGGTTTAGTGTGGGTGCTACTCACGACGGTCTGGGTCGTGACAACTTGTTATATTTGTGGTGAAACCAGAAATTTTATCAAGGGTGTTCAAACTTTAAAAGAGTGAGTACATTTTTTTAGCAGAGTGGGTGCACAAAACAATTTTTTTTTACTGATGAGCCGGTGCACAAACCAATTTTTGTTACTATTGAGTGGGTGCACAAAACATTTTTTTTTTTACTAATGAGTGGGGGCATCCAAATTTAAAATTAAATTACATATCATTTAACTAAATCATACGAAAATATAAAATATAAAATTATCAATGGTATAAATCAAAACTAACGGAAAAAAGTCAAGAAAAACAATTTCAGCTATTAGTTCAATGCACTCTTTCTAGTTCATATTAAGTGAATTGTTGATTTTTTTTTTCATAATTCAAAATAAGTGAGTTTTTTAAAGTTCAAAGGAATAATTGAGACTTTTTTTTTCCATATTTATCCTTCCTTTTAATGTGATTCTTAACTATTTTACACTTTCTAAAAGAATAGTTTAGAAATAATCAAAAGAATGATAGTGAAAAGTAACATTTAATTTTATCTTTAAACACAATTTTTAAGACTATGTTATACTCTAACAATTCACTTAATATGACTACAAAAATAAAGAAACTATAATATCTTAATTATCAAGTTGAATATAAAGAAACAATAATATCTTAATTATTAGGTTAATAAATTCAGTGAATGAAGTGTAATAAAATTTAAGGCTATAAGTAAAAAATAACTATTTATGTTTATTTCTTTTCTTTCTTTCTTTCTTTTTTTTTTTTTTAAAAAAATTGTGTTAAAATGCATCAAGCTAGGATTGATCCAAGGACCTTAGAGTCACAAATGTACATGCTTACAGCTAGACTACCAGACCCATTTGTTTTTAAGAGTGTTCATTTATATATTCAAATAATAGAGAATATTTTACTTATATACACAGTTAAATTATCCAGCAAAGGGTGTTCGGCTGACCACCCTTACTTCAACGTAGCTTCGCCCCTATGTTATATAATAAAAAGTAATTAGCTAAAATTAACAATAAGAAAAGGGAGGAGAGAGACTGTATGTTACTTCACTTCTTTTTCATTTCTCATAGTGAATAACGAGACTATTTTTAGGTCATATACACAAGGCAAGTTATGACATTCATAAGCTATTCATACTTGCACAAGTTGTACATTTCTACCATGACTATTCCATACTCTTAACATGGCAATCCCACACCCTATCCATACGCCTACTATGCCATTCATAATTTCATAACACTCCCCTTGAATGTCTATGCTTGATTGATAATATGTTCATTAAAATATAACTAAAAAATCTTTAGTGAAGAAAAAAGAGTACATATAGCTTTAAATACACAATTGTTTGTTGCCTCATTAAAAACCTTGCTAGAAAAATCATGTGAGACAAAATCTAGACTAAGAAAAAAAGAAGTGCAGCGTGTATTTTACTCCCCTCCCATAAAAACCACGGTTCAGATGATGAAGTCTTTGCATTCCAATCTTGTGTACCATCTTCTCAAAATTTGAGGCTGGTAAAGATTTTGTGAATAAATTTGTTGGATTATCACTTGAACGAATTTGTTGTACATCAATATCACCATTCTTTTGGAGATCATGTGTAAAGAATAATTCTGGTGAAATGTGTGTCATTCTATCTCCTTTTATAAAGCCCCCCTTTTCTCTACTTGCTTCATGAATAACTATTATCTCAGCATGTTTTGAAGTGTAGCAACAATGGACTGCTTCGTAGATTGCCATAATATAGAATTACTTCCGTATGTGAACAAATAGCTTGTTTAATATCGAACTTTATGTGGATCAGATAAATAACTTGCATCTACATGGCCAACAAGATCTGCACCATCTTTATTAGTATAAAATAGATTCATATCATTGGTCCCCTTTAGATATCGCAATATATGTTTAACTATGTTCCAATGTCTTCGTGTAGGGGAGGAACTATATATTGTTAACAAATTAACAATGTTATAGCATTAGCAAGATACATAAGTGCACCCATTGCACTAAAACATGGTACTTCAAGATCAAGAGGTTCCTCATTCTCTTCGTGAGGTTAGAAAGAATCTTTACTCACTTCAAGTAATCAACTTAATGGATGTGTCTTGTCCATGTAAAATCTTTTCAAAATTTTCTCAATATAGGTAGATTGATAGATGAAGACCATGTCTGCTAAATGTTCAATTTGTAGACCAAGACAAATATTAATCTTTTCAAGATCTTTCATCCTCATTCTTTCTTTAAATATTCAATTGCCTTTTGGACCTCTTTTGGAATTCCAACGAGATGTATGTCATCAACATAAACATCAAATATACCAAACTCTGACATTATTTTCTTATAAAAATACAAGGACAAATGACATCATTTATATAACCTTCTTTTATCAAGTACTCATTGAGGCGATTATACGACATGTGTCTTGATTGTTTTAAGTCATATAATGACTTGTGTAATTTGATTGAATACATTTCTCAAGATTTTAAACTATATGCTTCAGGCATTTTAAATCCTTTGGAATTTCATATAAATTTCATTATCAAGTGAACCGTAAAGATAAGTTGTAACCACATCTATCAAATGTATTTCAAAATTTTCATGTATAGCTAAATCAATGAGATAGCGAAAAGTTATTGCATCCATAATCGGTGAATATGTTTCTTCATCGTCAACACCGAGTCTTTAAGAGAATTTTTATGCAACAAGGCGTGCTTTGTATCTTACAATTTCATTTCTCTCATTTCTTTTTGGTACAAAAACTTATTTATAGCCAACTAATTTTACATCATTAGGCATTTGAACTGCTGGTCCAAAATTTAAAAAAAGTTGAAATCTGAGATTCTGACACATAATAACACTACACAACATAATATAAGTGAATTAGAGGAGGTAGAAGAAAGTGAAGTATCCAGTGAATTTGTCAGAAAAATCAAGCAATTTGAGCTAAGTCCAAGGAAAACTTAGAGGAAGGAGAAGTAGGGATCCTAGGGGAATTAGAGATAGTCTAGAAAACCATGTCAGTGTCTATTTCCCAGAAGTTGAGAAAAAGGACTGCGTTCAATTTTTGAAAAAGAAAAAGGATATTTTTTCTTGGTCCTATGTAGACATGACATGATTAATGACTTTGATAGTGGCCCATCGGTTGCCTGCTAATATGTCTTGTCCTCCCATGAAGCAAACACTTAGAAAGTACGACCCAACCTAAGTTTGAAAATCAAAAAGTAAATATCAAAGCAAATTGAGGTGGGAATCCTCGAAGTGAGTAAGTATCCGACTTAGTTAGCCAATGTTGTGTATGTTCTTAAGAAAGATAGGAAAGTCAAAACTTTGTGGTTAGAGCAACCAAGGTTCAGGTCAAATTTCACAGGGTTTACATTCTGGGTAATCAGTTCATGGTAGTCAGGGGCGGACCCACATAGTATCCTCCAGGTGCTCGAGCACCCATTTAACTCAACTTGGAATATATATATCTGTGTAGAAATTAAGAGGCATTTGTATTAAATTAACATAAAACACTTAGTGACCAAATGATCTGACTAGTCCATTGACTCTTGGGTGGGTCCTCAAGGCCCTTTTTGTGTTGCTGAACCCGAGCTTGAATCTCACTTTTAACATGTCTTTTTTATATTTTTGACTCGAGCACTCACAACCTTAAAATCCTAGATCCGCCAATGATGATAATTAGTATGGTTCAGTTGTGTAACATCCCAAATTCAAAAAAGGGCAAAATAAAGATTTTCAGAAGTTGCAGGTGCCACCGACGGAGGCCACCCACGGCCCGTGGATGGGACCACGGACCATAGGTGTGGTCCGTGGTTAGTCACCCTTACTCCACCCAGAATTCCCAAAAAAATCACGACCCACGGTAGGACCTACGGACCGTGGATCGTGACCCTTAACACCAATTCTCTGAAGCCAAACGACGCCCAACCAAGATGGACCGTCTGTCAATCCACGGTCCGTAGATGGCTTCGTCAGCTGTTAAGCCATAGTCGTTTTGGTCTTTCCCCCTATGCATCAGACATATAAACTACGTCGTTTAACACCTAAACTACATCATTTTACTCAGTTTTAGCCTAATATTCTAGTAAGATATTACCCTAAACGATTATTCACCAAATCTTAGAGCAAAAAAAGTCGACCAACCCCTCAAGAATAAGCAAGAAATTTTCTTCGGTTCGTCACCAGGTATGTGGGATTTCACTAGTGGGTTCCTTTCATCCACTAGGTCCCTAGAATTGAGTCAGATTCTTGATTCTCTATATCTTGTTTAGACCTAGGGTTTCTAAAACCTTAGATATTTGTTGTGATTTTGCTGTTGTAGTATCCTAAATCAAATTAGCTTATTTCTTGGGAAGTTTGCTTATTTCCTTGCATGAAACTCAGAACCCTAGTTGCATAATTTCTTTTAGTTCATAAATTATACTTGCGAGACCTAGCTTTCCTCTGTCTGTTAAAATGTAATGCTATACCTTTTGTCCTTGAGAATCGGCTGGGTATAGCGGGAAAGAGTTTGACGATCTAGTTACATATCACATAAGATGGGTAGATCCAATCCGAAGAAATATAAATAACTAGATTAGACAAGACAACCAAAAACCACAGAGCGAATTAACATAAATCTTTCCTCCAGATTTCGAATGTTACACTATCAGTACATAAATGTGCATTCTCAGATTTGCATATCATTATTTTGAGCCATCCAGTATTTCAGTTATATATGTTGTGTCATATACATATTCAGTTGGGAGTAGGATTAGCACCAAGTTGGACTAAGGTTCAACGTACCCTCATAGTCCCAGAACTATGTGACCCCGTAGGATAATAAGTCTCATCAGTTAGGCATCAGAATTAGTGATCACGTAATCATGCCTTTATACCCTTGGCAAGGTATATTGGGTCCTCTCGATCAGGCGTATAGATTGGACTCCATGTTTAGCTCACATGGTTTTATGTCGATTAATAGTAGCTCCCACAGTCAGACTCTAGTGTATTTGATCAGGTTTTCAATTTATACTTCAGTATTCAGTCCCAACATGTTTTGTTCATGATTAGTACTTGGGTCATTGCATTTAGCTCAGATTTCAATTATATTTCAGTAACTATGCTTCTATTCATATTATATCATTGCTTAGTTATGGTTTGCTCAACTTATATGGTTTGTTAAGCTATTATCTATATCCTGCATGCTCAGTACTTTCCAAGTACTGACACATACCTTGCGCTACATCCTTTCATGACATAAGTTCAGGTACTCAGCATTCAGATCACGCTTAGATCAACTTTTCGGTCCGTATTCAATAATTTTGGTTGTGAGTCCTCATACTTCGAGGAAAATAGACATGTTTTTCACATTCAGTCTTTTATTTCAGTTTTGTTAGAGTTAGCTGAGGGGCATGTCCCAGCAACTCTATTCAGTTAGAGGCTTGTCAGACATATATAGTAGTAGATTCAACTTTAGTTTTTGAGGGATTGTTCAATATCACTAAACTCTTAGTATGTTTTATACATTCAGACTAGTTGGGTATTCCCCACTTTCAGTTATCTATTGTTTTAGCTTCCACATAGTATTTCTTAGTCAGTAACTATTATAGTACGTTTATGATATGCCAGATACAACATTAGCTTGGGGTCACTCGTGATCCTAGGTCCCATGTTACGTCAAGGGGGTAGCCTCGGGGCGTGACAAACTTGGTATCAGAACATTAGGTTTAATAGTCCTAGGATGTTTGAAAGCCGCACTTAGTAGAGTCTCTTTCATGGGTGAGAAGTGCACCACATCTATGAGAGGGAGGCTGCGAAGTGTTTTACGAAAAACTTCATTTTCCTTGCTATTTCTATCGTGCGTGAGGTATGATCTAACTTCTCATTTCTAATCCATCATAATGTGTTTCAAATCATGCCTTCTCATAGAGCTTACACACGAAATGCTAATGCACGCAAGCTAACGCAGTTCCTCCAGTCCTGAACCATGAGGTTGCGAATGTAGAATTTTGGAATGCAATTCAGCTCTTGGCTCAAAGTTTGGCTAACCAGAACAATCATCAGGTTCCAATTCCTGCAAACACTAATAGTGGATCAGCTGTAGCTAGAGTTTGATATTTTGTTCGGATGAATCTGCCTGAGTTTCTAGGGTCGCAGACTGGTAAGGATCCACAAAACTTCATTTATGAGGTTAAGAAATTTTTTAGAGTGATGCAAGTGACTGGTAATGATAGGGTGGAGTTGGCATCCTACCAGCTTAAGGATATGGCTCACATATGGTTCACGTAGTGGAAGGAAAATAGGGGTGAGGATGAGCTCCTATGATTTGGGATTGTTTTACTGGAGCTTTTCTGGACAGGTTCTTCCCGAGGGAGTTGAGAGAAGCAAAGGCGCAAGAGTTTATGAATTTGAAGCAAGGTACAATGTCAGTCCAAGAATGCAGACTTAAGTTCACCCAGCTCTCTAGGTATGCTCCACACATGGTTGCCTATCCAAGGGCACAAATGAGTAAGTTTCTGTTTAGGGTATCCCATTTGGTGAAGACAGAGTGCAGGAATGCTATGATTTTAGAGGTATGAACATCTCTAGGCTTATGACTCATGCTCATCAGGTTGATGGGGATTGTAACACCCCGACTTTTCAAAACATCTAAATTAACTCGTATCTTCGTGGAAAGACAAGGAGGGTGAGTAATAAATTAAAAATGATGTGGTATGTCATATTTGAAGTGTTCAAGGGTTGTATCTCAAGTTTTGAAGTTAAGTAAGTGGAAAAATAAAAGTTGGCGAAAGTTATCGTAAGTTCCTTTTTAAGGATTTCTCTAAAATTTGGGTCAAATGTCTTGGATGTTTTCTCCCAATATATAAAGATTTAGAAGGCCTATTACCCATTAAATCGAAGGCCTACGAATCTAGTTTTCAACGCATAAAACCCCGTATCAAACCGACATCAGAGTAAAAAGTTATGAGGGTTTTACTAGGGACTGCCGGGGCAGAATCCGGGTCGGGTAAAAAATATGGTATGTCGGCTTATTTAACGTTTTAAACCATGAAAACATTTCATTTCAGTTCCAAACTAGAGAGAAAGCTTAAGAGAGAGTTCCTATGGAGTTCTAGTATGATGAAGGTTAATTTTTGACGATTTCTACCATTAAACATTGCCCCCGTGCCTAGAAACGTTATCCCTACACGTGACAATCGTTTTTCCCTTCTATTAGCTGCGTTTGGAGATGGTTTTTGAAGATATAAATTTGTAGTTATTGGTGTTTCTTCAAGGTTTACACTTGGTTAACTAAGGTAATCATCTCGGGACCCTTTTATGGTTGTTTTTATGAATTTCTACGAATGTTTCGACAAGTTGGGGCAATATGGCAAATTTGCCAATTTAAGATTAATTATGAATTGTTTATAGGTGCGTACCAGCTGTGTATATATAGTGTTTGCGAAGCTTAGGACACAAAGAACAACTTTCGTGAAGGAACTACGGTCTTTCGAGCGTTCATTGGAAAGGTATGTTAAGGCTATTTCCTACTTACGGCATGTTTCCTTAAAGCTTAGGAGCAATGTAATTGGGTTGTTATCCTTGTTACATTTGTAGCCATTATTGTTGATTGTTGGCTGCTCGAGTTGATATAATCCTCCCTTGTCGGGATTCTTATTCAGTTAGTAGCGTCCCTATGTTGGACACGACTTAGAGGCTATTTGTATAGGTTGCTTATAACTAAATTGCTCGCTTTTAGCGATTGGATTGTTATTGTTGCCCTTGGGGCTACTGTGGTTAGCTGTAGGAATGTGATCTATGCCTAGAAGGGCTATGTTCTGCCTACATGGCTATATGGATGCCTAAAAGGGCTATGAGTTGCTTACAGGGCTATATTGACGCCTAAGAAGGCTATGTGCTTCCTACAGGGCCATGTTGTTGCCTAAGAGGGCTATGAATTGTCTATAAGCTTTGTTGATGCCTAAGAGAGCTATGTGCTGCCTACGGGGCTATATTAATGCCTAAGAGGGCTATCTGACTGCCTACGGGGCTAGGGGACTACCGATAAGGGTATATAGGCTAATTGGCACCTTTCGAGTTTATGGGGGCCTGAGTAGGTGGTCTTGTGTGCTGTTTGTACCTACCGAGCTTTTGGGGGCTTGGTTAGGTTGTTGTTTTATTATTTTTGATAAGTTTAGATTTAGGAGCAGGTCAGTACACTTATCTTATCCATGATTTATATATCAGATTATTCCAGTATATCAGGATACCTCCTCATAGTCTATTGCCTTTCATACTCTGTACATTATTTTGTACTGACGCCCCATTGCCTTGGGGTCGCTGCATTCATGCATGCAGGTCCTGACAGACGACCGAGTAGACTTCCTCAGCAGAAGGATTGACTTTTATCCGGTTGGCTAGCCCCTTTCCTCCAGAGCTGCCAGAGTTGGGAGGTTTGTTACCTTTTGTTTTATATATCTTTATGGGTAGGCTGGGGCCCTGTCCCGCTCATCTTTACTACTCTTAGAGGCTTGCATACTAGTGTGTGGGGTGTATAGCTACGTTATGGCCATACTGGCCTATGTTGTTGGTTTGCTGAAGCTTGTGAGGTGTTTGATGTATTTTATTGATATATACCTGTTTTTAGTTTTTGTATAGATATCATGGTGGCTTTGACGGTCCAATCAGGACTTTTGTGCTAGTTTGCTATTTATTTATATGATCTCCTGGGAGTAGCTATTTCTTTTATAGATTAGTTGACAGGGGCCTTGCCAAGTGTTAAGTCAGGGTTATTATGATCTTTTCCCCTATGCATCGGGAATCTAAACTACGTCGTTTAACACCTAAACTACACCGTTTTACTTAGTTTTAGCCTAATATTCTAGTCAGATATTACCCTAAACGATTATTCACCAAAATTTAGAGCAAAAAGAGGAGAAAGAGTCGATTAACCTCTCAAGAACAAGTAAGAGATTTTCTTCAGTTCTGCCTTAAAATCCAAAGGATTTCTCCGTGAATTTCGTCACCAGGCATGTGAGATTTCACTAGTGGGTTCCTTTCATCCACTAGGTCCCTTGAATTCAGTCAGATTCTTGATTCTCTATATCTTGTTTAGACTTAGGGTTTCTAAAACCTTAGATAATTGTTGTGATTTAGCTGTTGTAGTTTTTTATATCAAGTTAGCTTGTTTCTTGGGAAGTAAGTTTCCTTAGTTACTTGCATGAAACAAAACCCTAGTTGTATTATTGTTTTAGCTCATAAATTATACTTGCTAGGTCAGTAAAACAGATAATCATGCTTTAGATTTCGAATGTTACATTATCAGTACATAAATGTGCTTTCTCAGATTTGCATGTCAGCATTTTGAGCCATCTAGTATTTCAGTTATGTTGTGTCATATAATTCAGTTGGGAGTAGACTTAGCACCGAGTTGGACTAGGGTTCAACGTACCCTCATAGTCCCAGAACTACGTGCCCTGTAGGATAATAAGTCTCCTCAGTTGGGCATCAAATTTAGTGATCACACCAGTCATGCCTTTATACCCCCTGGCAAGGTATATTGGGTCCTCTAGATGGGGAGTATACATTGGACTCCACGGTTAGCTCACATGGTTTTATGTCGGTTAATAGTAGCTCCGACAATCAGATTCTAGTGCATTTGACCAGGTTTTCAGTTTATACTTCAGTATTCAGTTCCAACATGTTATGTTCATAATTAGTACTTGTCATTGAATTTAGCTCAGTTTTCAATTATATTTCAGTATCTATGCTTCTGTTCATATTATATCATTGCTCAGGTATGCTTTGTTTAACTTATATGTTTTGTTCAGCTATTATCTATATCCTGCATGCTCAGTACATTCCAAGTACTGACGCATACTTTGCGCTACATCATTTCATGATGTAGGTTCAGGTACTCAGCATTCAAATTACGCTTAGATCGACTTATTGGTCCGTATTCAGCAGCGTCAGTAGTGAGTCCTCATAATTCAAGGACAATAGACATGTTTTTCACATTCAGTCTTAATTCAATTTTGTTAGAGTTAGCTAGGGTCATATTCCAGCAACTCTATTCAGTTAGAGGCTTGTCAGACATAGTAGTAGATTCAGGTTTAGTTTTTGAGTGATTGTTCAGTATCACTAAATTCTTTGTATGTTTTATGCATTCAGACTAGTTGGGTATTCCCACTTTCAGTTATCTATTGTTTTAGCATCTGCATAGTATTCTTATTCAGTAACTATTACAGTATGCTTATGATATGCCAGACACAGGTTTAGCTTGGGGTCACTCGTGATCCTAGGTCTTGTGTTACGTCAAGAAGGTAGCCTCGGGGCGTGACATGTTGGGTTATCTCATCAGGGTACATCCAGTAGAGAGTGATACAAGTGTTTGTTTTTATGTGTTTTCCTTTTCCTACAAATTCACTTCATCTTTTTGTAGTGTCTCACGTGTTTGAACATTGTATGCTATTATTGTTTTCTTAATTTCTCTTTATCCATTGACGTTCTACCTGTACATGTCAGTCTTACTAATATTAATTAAATTAAAATATCATTTATGAAAGTTTCTCTTATGTTCAACATGATTTTCTTGAAATGTATGTGATGGACGCTTTACACATGAATTTATTTTTTCTTAAATAATAATAATTATTTTCATAAACGACACATTAGTAGTCTTGAAATTTCTTGTAGATGTGAGCAAAAAACGTGTTCTGAATGTAATACATGTGATATTTCACATGTATTTGTTTTTATCTTGAACAGTAATTATTTTGTTTGTAAACGACACAAAACTAGGTATGAAATTATCTTTACAAGTCTCAAAAAAACAAAAGTATAGTCCGCTTCTAATATTAGAAGAACTCTTATAAATGCTGATGAATTTCTGATATATTTTCATATTCCTTCTCACACAAAATGTAAAATAATAAGTTACACTAGTAATTTTACATCATTTTGCTTAGTCTTCAAAGCATGTTGAGTTTTGTTCTTTTAAAATCATCTACAACACAAGCATATACAAAGATAAATTATATAACATCTACATTTCTTATTTATTCCAACTCTTGCCTTAAACAAAAATTTAAAAATTTCCATGTATACCTAGACATGGAGATTTTCCTTTTTCCTTTTTCTATACCTCTTTTAGATGCCTATTCTTATAGTGTCCATTAAAGAATATGTTTCATGTAGTAAATAGGTCCCCCTTAACTATTTCGTTTGTAGTCCATATTTTAATTCTTGTATTTTTTTTCTTTTTTCTTTTGTTTTTCCACCAACAACTTTTTATTGCATCTCATACTGCTCTGCATTAAATGAATCTCTTTTATTAAAAGATGCCTTTTTTGAAAAAGACATTCTAGAATCACGTGATTGAATGGTGTACATGAAGTATCTCACATGTCATATACCCTTTATTTTGTTTCTACAAATGTATTTCCAGTAGGACACAGGATGTATCTCACACAGACACACATACACACACACATATACACACACACACACACACACACACACACACATATATATATATATATATATATACACACTTATCCATTTATCAAGGGTCTTTCAAAAATAACCTCTCTACTTCTATGAGGTAGTGGTAAGGTTTGTGTATATTCTACCCTCTTAGACCGCACTTGTGGGATTACACTAGATATATTATTGTTTCTGTTTTTGTACTCACCTATTTCATACCTCAAATATCTATTTATTCCTCTTTATATTCAATTGTTAAATACTACATTTTTCGCCACTATATACATGCTCATCACTTTATTTACTTAATGCATCTTTGTATCTATTATTATCGGTTTTTCCATTGTGATACCAACTTTCTCACAGAAATTTCTCACCTAAGCCAAGCATCAATAATCATTGATAAAATCTACCACAAATCACCAAACATATTCAATCCTTTCTGAGCCAAGGTCCCTCATTCAACAAAGTTAAGAAAGTTGCTATGCATCAATTTATTGTCAATCTTAAATATAAGTGTTTTTTTTTGTCCATATGCAAGAAGATAATATATCCATCGAAGAGGAGTAGTTCAAGTGTGCATATGAAGTTCATGTGATACTAGTAGATCATGGCAAAAAGTTTGTTATTGAGGTGATTGATTTGCTAAAGTCTTGTTTAACCCATGCATAGATTGAAAACTAGGGTTTATGGGGAAATTTGGAAACGTGAAAACATCTTTGAAATTGGCTCCTTGAAAGAAACTAAGTCAAGGATGAAGACTACCATACCTTTTAGGTAAGAACTCCACAAAACTTGAGTGAGAATGGTGAGATCTTGAGCTTGAAAGCTTGAATCCTTTACCTCTAATGGTGGTTTCTAGAGAGAGGATATTTGGAGAGGTAGTTTCTAACTTTGGGGTGTTTTGAAATAATGAATTCTAAAAGAGAGTTTAATACTTTAAAAACCCTTAAAAATACTTTAATTAACCAATAATAACCATCCCCCAACTTTAAAGACCTTAAAATGAATTTACCAAATTGACCCTCCTCTTGGCGGAAATTTGCATGATGTCAATGAGGATCAGTTGGTAAGTGCGGGTGCTATTCAATTGCCTCCTATCGTGGGCAATGCATTGTTTCATGTGACTAGCACATTGTTGCAGCTGAAGGAACTCTTTGGAGGACTTGCTCATGAGAAACCTCATGACCACATCTGAAACTTCATGGATGTGTATGGGCCGTTCTCTTTCAAGAACAACATGCAAGAGTCAGTCAAACTTTGTTTGTTTCCCTTTTCTCTAATGGGGGAAGCAACAAAGTTGTTGACCGAACTACCAAGGGACCCAATCTCTTCTTGGGAGGAGCTCACCGATGCATTTTATGAAAGGTTTTTCCCTCCTTCGAAGATGGTCAAGTTGAAGGATAGTATATAGAACTTCAAGCGTATTGATGACAAGCCTATCCATGAGACATGGTTGAGGTTCCAAAAGTTGATGCTTTGATGTCCAACTCATGAGTTACTGGACAATATGTTATTGTAATAATTTTACCGAAGCCTTAACATGGTCAACAAAGGTGTTGCAGACCAGCTCATTCGAGGTGGAATCATGAGACAACAGTTTGACATAGCATCAGCCCTATTTGATGAGATGACGAAAATCAATCATGCATGGTACACAAGAGAAGATCCGGTGTCTCCTTTGAATTTTGAGCCGGCAAAGGAACACCCGAAAAAGAACTTAGAGTGAGATGAAAACATGGCCAAAATAATTACCCAAATGGACCTATTGACGAAACATGTCATGGGAAGTGGTTCCAAAGTTGTGAATGCGGTCGGAATTAATAGTGGAGTAAATCCTGATGAAGCACACTTTAAGGCCATGTACAATGAAAAAGTGCAGTTCTTGGCAAATCAGGCGGGCGGGTCTCGTCCGAACTATCCAAGGTCAGGCGAGAATCAAGGTTGGAACAGGGATTGCGATGATGGTTGGAGACACCGAAATAGGGAATGGTGTGACCTTGGTACAAATTGGAGAGATTAGGATGGCGACAAAGATCACTATGTGCCTCCCCATGAGCGTCAAAAGTCAAAAGACCCAAGGGATGATCCTGAAATTTTCTGCACCGAAGATATGCTTGCTCATAATCTAAACAAAGAGGAAGGATCAGACAATGTGCTAAAGGAAATGAAAGATGATGTTTATTCTCTGAACCAAATGGTTACATAACACTCGGTGTCTTAAGCAGTTGGAAACACAAATGGGTCAAATCTCGACTCATTTAAATCCAAGTCCAAAAGGGGGTCTACCAAATGATACCATGGTTAATCCAAGGAATGAGGCTTGAAAGCATCTTTTCGTCATGCCACGACGTTAAATAAGGCGCTTCTTGAAAGGAAATCCAAGTTTTAGTTTATGTTATTGGAATAACGGTTGTTGGATGTACATGTTGAAAATTTGATGTTTGGGAGAAATAGGCGATTGGGCGAGCTCAGACCCACTCGACAAATCACTGAGAGGCTTGGAAAATCACTGAGAGGTTTGGCGAGCCCGATGTGGATCACCTTTTTGACGAACCAAACGGTTGGAGTTCTAGTAACTTCGGCGGGCAAAATTTCATTCGGTGCGTCACCGAGTGAATCGGCGACATAAGTATCCATCGCCGATTGAGGCGCGAACTGAAGGGTCAAAAGGCTTCCAACCATTTTAAATTCGAAACCTCTCCTTATTTTGAACTTTTCGACTCTTGCACTAGCTCAACTTCGTTTTAGATCTTAGTTTTACTAAATTATTACGTGGGTATCGTTGTTTGTTTAAAATTCATTGCTTTGTTCTTCTTTGTTTTTGACCTCATCATTCATTTGTCTACTTATGAGGTTGGTGATTTGGATTAAATTTTATTTCATGTCGTATTTTTAGCATGCCTATGCGTAGTTATTGAATATATCATATATTTTTGTGTGCCTAATTGATTTTGAATTTTGGGTTTTTAATCAAACTTTTTAGATATCGTGTTTAGCCTACCATAGTTTGAATAACGTGTTTAAATTACTTTAAAATTGTGGGTTTGCAGGTGTGAATGTTGGGCTCTCTTTGGTGAAGTTTAAGGAACTCGTATTGCACTAAACAACTTAATTTTCCCAATGATAGATCAGGTGATGTCGTTCTTAAATCTAAAAGACATTGTTTGGTTGATTCTAGGTAATTTGGGGGAAGTCTGAGTACCCCAGGGTTGATTGTGCATTGAAAATTGGGGGTCGGGGTACAAATCTGGCACGAGAGGCCGGCCATTAGGCGAGCTTAGTCTAGCTCGCCGAATAACTCGGCGGTTCGCCAACTGATTCCTTTCATCGCCTTTTTTCCTTGAAATATAGTTGTTAGGTTCTGTAACATTCGATAATACGCATGTGCTGGATGAGTTGACTCGGCGACTCGTAGAATGCCTTTGTTCTCACCCTTTTGAAGCCCAATTTTTGGTATTTACTTTGTAAAATTTGGCGAGTCACCTTTGCATAACTGATCAAGTTTGGTGACTCGCCGAATGACCTTTTTCATCACCATTTTATGCTGAATTTCTGACATCTTGATCTGTAATATTTGGCAAGCCCTTTAAGGATCGCCAAATGAGTTCGGCGACTCTTTGAGTTGATCGACGTGTTTTTCTGAATTTTGTTGCCAAGATTGATTCACTAACCCTTTGCAACCGCATTTATTTGATTTGTGTTGCTTTGCAGATATGGCTAGACCAAAGGTTCCTGGAAAGGGTCCACCACCTCGAAAGAGAGTGAAAGTGGTGGTTATTGCAACAGAGGTTGCTCCTCCATGACCAGCGAGACCAAAACTTCCTCCGACATGGGGAAAGGTACAAAAAATGGCAAATAACTGGCGGAGCCAAGTTCCAGCAGTTCCAATCTGATAGCATGGGTGTCTACTCCACCCACCTCACTACTTATGAGTCTGAAAGTGGGGAAGATGCTGGGTGTAGGACTCTAGTCTATAACTCCGAATCAGCTGACGATCAAACTCTCAAGCGAAGATGACCTGAGTTGCACTCCAAAGCGCTGCATGATCCGGAAAGAGTCCAGAAACTCCCGACTCCTCCACCACATCCAGCACAGGCAGTAGAAGTGCCCACATCCTAAGCACCTCCGCCACGCTCGATGATTAGGTTAAATGTTGTCGGTTTGAGAACAATTTTGAAGGAGAAGAGGTTGTCCACCGATGGGGTAGGTATCCTGCTGTGTGGGACACGATCCGTTTCCACAAATTCAAGTGGTTTACACAACCCCGAGGCCCATATGTACCTTCTTGGGTCTGGGAATTCTATGAGGGGTATGGGAAACTGATCCCAAAAGGCAAGAAGAAGGCCAGTTCTTTAGCACCAGTTAGTTGTATTATGGTACAGGGTAAGAAGGTCAAGTGCAGCAGCACATACATAAATGAGGTGTTGGGTTGCACAATCTAGACAAACCATTTCTTGGTGGACAAGAGCCAGAAGAAGACTCTAAATGATCTTAAGGGGTGGTTAGCTCCCTTGATTTCAGATATCAAGCATTCGTGGATTCGGACATTGGTCAAGATTGAGAAGAAGGACCTGAACATCGCTGCTTGATATTGGTTCGGGTACATCAGCAGCACACCCATGCCCTCACAAAATGAGTCTTATCCTCCGTCACCCAAATGCAACTCTTTTGGGGAGTATTTTTGATCGAGATAGACTAAATCTCAAGCTGATTATCAGAAGGAGATGGCCATAATGGCCAAACAGATCCAGACCTCACTACCATTCCTGGTGCTTATCACAGAGTTATGCTGACGAGCTAGAGTGCCATTTGTGGAAAAGAAGGATGTGGAAGTGACTCTCACTTCCTATACTGACATTCGGAGGATCGAGGAAGAGTACACTAGAGATGAGGCTAAGCGGAGGAGGATAACCCCTATGGACACATCTCCGGTTGTAAATTTAGAGACCTTGGAGACAAATGCTACTCCTTCCGCTCAGGCTGGTGAGCCATCAAGTACACCTAGCTCTTCCGCTCCTATTACTTTTGCTGCTGCTATCTCTCGACCCCATTGACACAGTCCATTCTGTATAAGATGGGTCATCTAGCTCATTCAGCCGATGTGCGTGCCTCTCGGGTTGATGAAGCTGTCCCGAGATTGATTGAGTGGGCTATTGCTGTGTCACGACCCGAGAGTACCCCCTAGTCGTAACATGGCGTATTCGACCACGAAGGGGTCTTATACGAGCCACATAGTCATTCATTGCATTCAATAATGAAAATAGTGCGGAATAAAAAAAAACTTATTTACATCCACACATTTAAACTT
>JAJOOF010016875.1:0-19168 GCA_029582545.1 Solanum lignicaule | reverse complement strand
CTAGCTCAAGCCTATATAAAGAGGTCTTCATAAGACCAGAAGAGAGGAGTAGGAAGAAAAGAAGAAGACACATAGAAATACATAGAGAATCCTTGCTCTTCAGTGGTGATCTGCAAGTCTTCCGCATACAAAGAAGTCTTCGCTCCAAGTGTTGAGCCGCAAGTACAAAGAAGTCTTCGCTCCAAAAGTTGAGCCGCAAGTATTCCATCAAATCAAGAACATCATTGAAGAGAAGAATCAGGGGATTACATATCTTTTCTTAAAGATTTTATAAAGATTGTAATCTTCGCATAAATTCAAATACAAATACTGTTGTTTGCTTGCTATTTTCCTTTCCTGTTTGCTGTATTTCAGGATTGAAACTTTAGACGCTTACAACTAGCAGAGTCGAAGTGGAGAAGAGTAGCTGAACAAGAAAGCATGAGTGAGACCGTTCGGCAAATCAAAGAACAAGTAATGAACCTCGCTCGTCAACCTACTACTTCGGCTCCCGGTGACACCGACGGCGAGAGTGATGAGGATGATTAGGTAGATCTCACTCTGTGGTTTAGATCTCTGGACATTTATGAACTTTTTGAAATTTTGAAACGAATTTTGAAAGATTTTATAAGTCTTTAATTTATGATTTAGATACTTTTGAATGTTATTTTAAGTTTGTTGTTTTATGTTTTGTTTAGATTGTTTATAATTGTGTGTGTTTGATTGGGCTGAATAGTGTAGAATTGAATTGAATTGCATTTGCAGGTGGGCAGCAGAAACTAACAGCTGTTGTTGTAAAAAATATTGCAGAAAAAGCGACGGACAGCGTGGTTTAGTCTGTCGCTTTTCTAGGATTTTCAAAAATATAATTTCCAGAAAAGCGATGGATTGCGTCGCCTTTTAGAAATAAAAAAAATTCAAATTAAAATAAAGCGACGGACTCCGTCGCTTTTGTTAGAAAAAAAAAAGTAAAAAAGCGACGCAGTCCGTCGCTTTTTGAAAAGCGTCGGGTTAAAAGCGACGGAGGTGACTGCGTAGCTTTTCCGTTGATTTTGACAAAAAAAGTAATGTAGTCCGTCGCTTTTGGCCGTCGTTTTTTGACAATTTTTTAGTAGTGGCGCGTTGCGCGTGTAGCCAAGTGTACCCATTATTATAAATTTATAATATATGATAATCGTGCTCCACATAAGTCTTTAGACATCTTATTATAATGTTTGACTTGTAAATGTTGAGTATATTTAGGATTTATGTTGCATTAAAAAATATAAATGATGGTGGATATAGAATTTTTTTTTACCAATTGGTGTTACACATATAATTGTTAGAGTAAGAGTGTTTGTTTGAAGGGAGAAGACACAAATACCTCTTAGATTATGACCGAAATCCCAGAGACACACCTTAACTAAACTAAGGTCCTATTACCCCTTGAACTCATTTTTTTTTTTGTAATTTTGTACACCTTTTGGCATAAGTGGTACACCCCGTGACTCCACGCAGTTGAGGCACGTGAGAGATATTTGGATGTCATGTAAGCCAAAAAGGTGTACAAAATTACAATAAAAATGAGTTTAGGGGGTAATAGGACCTTAGTTTAGTTAAGATGTGTCTCTGAGATTTGAGTCATAGTCTAGGGAGGTACTTCTACCTTTTCCCAAAATTAAAATAGTTATCTATTTTTGTATGGATCATTGATAATGAACTTTATACTTTTAGATCTTTTTATTATTACCCCACCCCACCTAATTCTCTCGCTCTAATTTTTTTCTCATTTTGTGTTAGTTTTTGAAAAGTATTTTCTACTTGCTGCAAGATCTTTTAAAAAATAAAATTTTCATATATGTTATATTCGGTACGTAAGTAGAAAAAATGTGTATATATCTAACAAGAAACAAAAAAAATATTTTAAAAAAATTGAAAACGGAGAATTAGATAGGGTGGAGTAGAATTATTTTTTATAAAATAAAAATAATATCTAAAAACATTTTGTGAAGGAGTGGGTGGTTTGGAGGAGGGGTTGGATTGTCAGGGGGTACAGGGAAGTAGGTGATGGAGTAGGTAAAGAAAATGTTTTGAATTTTATTTTTAAAATCAATTTCTTATTTTGGGGATAGTGATCCTTCGATTTTTAATTTTTATCTAATACTAATACTTTAATTAATTTTTATCAAGATGGAATGATTTATTCATGTAGAATGCCACGTGACAAAATATTTTTAAATAGAAAAGAGACTACATTACACATACTACTAATATGTGTTTTGCAAACTAATGAATGAAAGTTTAATTATGAAACTCATACTCTTAATAGTTTAGATAACAAAAAAAAAAAATGAAATAATGATATATTTTTTTTGACAGTTCACTTTTTAGTTTTTATTTATAGAAGTGTCATGTGAGGTTTGTGTACTTTTGTGTATTATTGTAACTCCTTACTTCCATTTTAGTGGAAGTACATTGGTTTATAAAGTTTTGCCATTATAATTGGTGGCAAGCCCACGTGATAATATATTTACAAAAGCAGTAGCCAAAAGAGAAATTGGCAATTGAATTTAAAAAACAATTTCGTTTTATGGAGAAATTAGCTGAACTGATTCTCATCCCTTCTCCGGCAATGGGCCATGTTGCTCAGATGTTGGAGTTAGCCAAGCTTTTCATCACTCGAAATCATCAGATCTCAATCACTGTCCTCATTATGAAACTCCCTGATTACATCGACGCTGTAAGTGGCCCTTTTGTTGATTCTGTAATTGATTCATCATCCTCTGAACGTCTTCGATTCTTTGAATTACCAGCTGTTGATCCAACCCCAGAATGGAGCTCTAAAACTCGAGGACACTTTGTTAACAGATTAGTGCAAACTCAAAAATCTCAAATCAGGGAATTCTTGATAAGTCAACGCTGTGGTGTTAAACTTGTTGGATTTGTTGTAGACATGTTATGTACTCCATTGATGGATGTAGCTGACGAGTTTGGGATCCCGAGCTATGTGTTTTTCACTTCCCCAGCTGCTTTTCTTGGATTGATGCTTCATTTTCAGTTTCTTGAAGATGAATGTAATGAGGATGTAAAAAACTGTGATGGTAGTACTACTCTGTTATCATTTCCCAGTTACGCATACCCTGTTCCTCCCAACATATTGCCAATGGTTCTAGTCGATAGAGACACATGGTTAGGGAGATTTATTGATTTCGCTCGTGGATACAGAAAAGCCAAAGGAATTATCATTAACACTTTTGCTGAACTAGAAATATACGCCTTGGATGCTTACAAAAACAATAACATATCAAGATCTGAACAAGGTCCCCTGCCATCTATCTATCCAATTGGTCCAATTTTAAACCAATCGAAATCACAGTCGGAGTTAGAGGAGGCAGAAATAACAAATTGGCTGGACGAACAGCCCCCGAATTCGGTGGTGCTACTCTGTTTTGGGAGCCAGGGGAGCTTACCAACGGATCAAGTGAAACAGATCGCTATAGCTCTAGATAACATTGGCTGCCGGTTCTTATGGTCTTTACGTAGTCCACCACAGAGCAACAATGCTCAATTCCCCGGAGAATACACGAGCTATTCAGAAATCTTGCCTGAAGGATTCCTAAACAGAACAGAGAAAAAAGGGAAAATGGTAGGATGGGTTCCACAATTGAAAGTGTTGTCTCACGAAGCAATCGGGGGATTTGTATCACACTGTGGATGGAATTCGATACTAGAAAGCTTATGGTATGGGGTGCCTATAGCGACATGGCCATTGCACTCAGAACAGCAGGTAAACGCGTTTCAATTAGTGAAAGAAATAGGAGTAGCAGTGGAGATTACTTTGGATTACTGCGAGAGGAATAAAGATCAGCCTATAGTAACAGCAGAAGCCATCGAAAATGGGATAAGTAAATTGATGGAAACTAACTCCGCGGTAAAACATGAAGCAAAGATGATGAAAGAGAGGAGCAGGGCCAGCGTAACGGAAGGTGGTTCATCATACTTGGCCTTTAGCAAACTTATCAATGAACTACTCAAGAATGCAGCTTTATAACTATTGAGGTATTCATAAACCTACCCAATACACTCTTCTTTGTTAATCAAATCTTCTTATGCTTGGTTCGACTTCTGGATATGGAGAAAATCTTGTTGGGAGCGCCACCCCCGAATGAGTCCTGCAGTACGCAATCCAAATTTAGTCGGGGCTCTAATATGGACTTCGCACACCGAATGGAAACCAAAAAAAAAATCTTGTTATGCTTTGTTTTTCTAATAAAAATTGTGGGTGGTGGGGGAATATTTGAAAGATGAAGACTCTCATATTAAATTCGAAGTGCCAGACGTTTGTTAGAGTGCATTATTATAAAAATAATGCATACATTTATTTTGTGTAATATTAAAATCTTGTTTCATGTATTTAAATTTCAACGTCTGAGCAACATGGTCTATTGCTTGAAGCAGAGGCAAATTCAAGATTTCAAAAAGACGGGTGCACCATTGTCAGGAGTGACTATGTCCCTTTAAGAAAAAGGCAACCATTTTAGGCTCCCAAATTTGAGGGCCTCATTTATTTTAGCAATAATAGATCATAGGTTTTTCATAAGAAAACTATTAAATACGATTTTTGGGAAAAAATAATATTAAAGAAAAAAATTATTAGAAGTTTGATATATCTTAGTACTATATCACAAGAGAAATTAAATGCATTGATTATATGAATTATTGATTGAAAAAAAATTATTAAAAGAAACCATTTATAAGAAAAATATATGCAATTTTGCATCTCAAGAAATTTAAAAAGTACACTTTATAAAAAGAAAATGATTTTTTTTTCAAAAAAATAATAAAAAATGGTGCTTTTAAATTAATTTCTAAAAAGAGGTCCTCTCTAGGAATCGAACCCTCAACCTCACCATCCAAAACAAACTCTTGAACCAGTGACCCATCCAGTCATTTGTGATCATGGGTTCCCTTATTTACAATTTACAATATTTTAAGAATTATACAAATAATATATCGAGTTTTGTCAGATGACCACCGATTTCGGTGATCCATTTTTTACACTTAAATTCGCCTCTGGCCTGAAGGGATTCAGTTTTGCTAATTTCTCCATATAAGCTGTCACCATTTTAGGTTTCACATTTTTCTTAAGAAACTAGGTAAGTTTATCGTTGCATCCTTATTTAGAATTAGAAAACACATAAAAAACTCCTGAACTTTGCAGCAAAACTTACTTTAGCATTTTATCTATACAGGCGTTTATTTACCCCCTAATCTTATCATAAAATGTCTGTTTTTAATCCACAAAATATAAGTAAGACAGTCTATGACTATTTCCTCCTCTTCTTCTTGAGTACAATCCTTAAAATGAAACAAAATTCTATTTTCTTTCCTCAATATGTGTAAAGCATATTAGTTTGGTAAGTGTCATGTGCAATTATTTTATGTATTAATTTGCGTCGAAATTAATTTAGAATTTTTTTTAATGTAACAAAAAACAAAATGTGAGCATGATTTAGTTTGGGATAAGACACAAGTACCCCTAGACTATGACCGAAATTCAGAGACATACCTAAACTTAATTAGGGTCATATTACCCCCCTAAACTAATTTAAAATTGAATAAATACACCACAAATGCTGACATGGCATAGAGAGTGTGCACACTCTCTTGAAGGCAAGTAATGAATGCACAAATTGGACACACGTCATTTTTTTATTGGTAACTTTATAATTAGTTAGTACACTTATAAATTGATATTAAAACTTATATATATTTAATTATTTTTATTTATTTCTTTGTAAAATATTTATTTTAATTTCTTTTCACTTTAAACTTTTTTTAATTAATTAATTATATTTTCACTTTTAATTATTTTTTAAAAATTATGTGTATATATTTTTTTAAATAATTTAAAAGTGTCCTTTAATTTTAACGTTTTAATTTTTATTTATGTTTTATTTGATTTTCTTCACTTATTTTGATATCCGTTCAAAATTAACTTATTTTAGATACAAGACATTTGGAATTAAATTGAAATCAAATCAAAACAAAAGACAAAGAAAATAAAATCAATAGATAAATAAAAGAGAAAACACAATGAATGTAGGTAAAAAAATAAATTATACAAGGTAAAAAATTTGTATTAACTTAATTTAAATACAAGATAAAGAAAACAAGAATATTTTTCAAATAAAATATTAAAAAATAATTAAGATTTTTTTTTAAAAAAAAAACAGAATTAAGAACATGGTCGGTGAGTGTGTACAAAAACAACTAACTTGGGTAGTTGAAGGTGCCACATCAACACAAAAGATGCACAAAAATATGAAAAAAATGAGTTAGGGGGGGGGGGGGGTAATAAGACCTCCTTAGTTAAATTTAGGTGTGTCTCTGAGATTTCGGTCATAGTTTAGGGGTACTTATGTCTTATCCCATTTAGTTTTTAATATAATTGAATACTATTCTAAAATGAAATAAAATTCTATTTTTCTTTCCTCAATATCTATAAACACAATAGTCTGGTAGGTGTCTTGTGTAATTATTTTATGTACAAATTTGCCTTGAAACTAATTTAGAAATATTTTTAATGTAAAAAAACACTAAAATTTGAGCTTGATTTGATTTTTAATATAATTGAAATCACTATAAAATTTCTAATAAATATAGTTTCTTCCAAAATTGGAAAAAAATATAATGTGCTTTTATAAGCACTACAACGATAATAATCATACACATATCTTCATTTAATATTCAAAAAGTATTTGAATTTTATTAATCATTAAATTAATTTGTATTATATTATTTAAATATTTTTAAAATTAATATTTCAAATTTTTTGGCCAATATTTCAATTTTTCACTTGTTTCAATATTTATCTTTTTACATTCATAAATTAAAATATACAAATTTTCAATCTTTCTTTAAAAAAATATTTGTTAATACTCTATGGCCATTTTTTATTGATAATACTTACTTAGATCTATATCAATCAAAATTATTTTCCTAATAAGAAAAGTTTGACTCAAAAAGATTTGTTCAACATAAGACTAGAGTCATTACTATATTAATCTCAAGATGATGGAATCTAAATTGATATCAAATCTACCTTCATTTATTTTTATGCCAAAATAGTACCCATGACAACTAAGTATTCTCTAATACAAATTATTTACAAAATTACTTGTACCCTATAAATAGGAGGCAGTTCTTAGCAAAGAAACACACAACAACAATAAGAATAATAAATCTATTTCATCCCCATATCCTAATAAACACATTTCTCCTCCTCCTCCTCATTTTTAACCATGGTTAGAAAGAAAGTGAAGTTGGCTTTCATTGAAAATAACACTGAGAGGAGAGTCTCATATAGAAAACGTCAAAAAGAATTCTTAACCAAGGCTCGTGAACTCAACAGTACCCTTTGCGATGTTGAATTGGCTACATTCATCAATAGCCCTTACCACAAAAAATCAGAGGTGTTTTCAAATCATGAAGCTGCTACCAGCACCTTTACAAAGTTTGAGGATCTTCCAGAGACGGATAAATCAAAAAACATAACAACACAAGAAAAACAAATCATGAAAAGGATCAACAAAATTGAGAATGAACTTGAGAAGGTAAGGAAGGAAAACAAGAAAATGGAGTTTACAAACCAGATGTACGGATTGTTGAATGGTGAAGAGATGCCCAACCGTATGCACCCAGAAGATCTCAGCGATCTCAGTTATGTGATCAATAAAAGCCTCAAACAGATAAATGACGCAATCAAAGCAAAAACTCACGAAGAGGGTTCTACATTGAATGCTCCTCAAACTATTGTTGGACCTATGGATTCTGGTGTGACCAGCTCTGACATGTCATGGGCTCCTCTTTTGGCCCCAGTTGATGCTTCAGTACTATTCGAGACTCCTCTTTTGGTTACATTTACTATACCTAGTGGGACCAACTTCGAGAGGCCAAGGGCTCCTCTTAGTTTGGTTCCTGTAACATCCAAGTTCTCAACAAGCTTTTAAGGAAACCCTTGTAACCTAAGGGGACTGGAAGTAGGCACCACATCGGTGTTCCAAACCAGTATAAAAACTCTCTGAGTCTTTTACTTACTACATTTACGCTTACCATATGCTGTTATACTAATCTGCAGGTAAGTCGACTGTCCCACACAGGAAGCTGACGAACTTTAATTCCCCACTCCCCCCCCCCCCCGGCCGCCGCTTAACTTTCAAAGAGGAAGTTCAAAGTAAGGAAAACCTAGCTTCGTATCAATTCCGCGTCGTAGAGAGGGGTTTAATTATTTACCACGTTAGATGTCAAGACAGAAAACTCTGTATCCTCTCCGTGGCTTTGGGTATAATATAATTTTTTAAAAATAAAATCCAAACAATTAGGTGGTGGTGAACATCAATATGAAAATTAAATAGCCATCCTGCTGGGAGCAATATTGAGTGAGATCACTCTACCAAAACTGAAAAAGAGACAACTTATAGCTTTAATTTTCCTTATCCTATATTTGATTAATTAATCCGCACGACAAATATCGAAAATGAATTACACGGTACTAATAATTTTCCAAATATGAAAAATGCTTAGTTTGATATAATAAAGAGAAAATGGTCAAATGCCCCTTCAATCTATATTCGAATTTTCAACTACACACTTAAACTTTACGGGAGTTCTATCATCCCTCTGAACTGTTTAAAAATGAAATAATTATACCCCTAAAAAGTCATAACCAAATCTATGGTGGCATGTGAGTTTCACGCTTTGACACTTCATTTATTTATTATTTTTCAATTTTTATATTTCTTTATCATTTTCTTCTATATTCTTACCCATCCCTTCAAACACCTAAAGTACTTTCACCATTTTCACCATCCCTAGAACACCATCAGTCCATGAAAATGGGTCTTTAAGGAAGGAAGGTGTATAATGATTTCAGACCTCATTCAGAGATATTCGGGTTTTGCTCATTTGAAACCTAAAAATCAAATTAAAAAAAAAAGTGAAGAGGGGGGGGGGGGGAGAGAAGACGAATATGGCAGAATATTGCCATTAATGGTGGTCACTGAAGATAAACAATCCTCTCAAAGAAGATGAGGAGGAGGAGGAGCCTACGATGTCTTCCACATCATCATCGATGATGACGACAATTTCAAAGAGGAAGAGACTGATTCTACGATAATTAATGGATTAAGGAGATTAATAGTGATAATTTTTGAGAGATAGTTGATTGATTGAGATTTGAGATTGATAATTAAAGGATCTATTAGTAAAAAAATAGTTTTTTGGTGGGTTCAATTGGATTTGAAGTAAACCCATATTGATTTTTCTCAAATTAGATCAAAAGTATCTTGGGGTGATATAAATATATGTAAATTTATCTACAATTGATTTAGGTTGATTGGTTTTGCAAGAGTTTTATATGAGTTTAAAAATTTGTTTGGAATTAACAATAGTGAATCCGATGAAGATGCATGGTGGTGGCAGCAAGACTTAGAGGTGGTGAAAGATTTAGATATTTCTATTATATAGAAGAGCCATGAGAAGGACGACCAGTGACATTTTAGTAATTTTAACATCATTTAAGGACAAAATAATAATTGTATAATTTATAGCCAAAAATAAATTCTAGAAGAATCCATACCTGTCTTAACTTTTGGTATGGGTCCATAAGGATATTATTGTAATTTTGTTAAAATGAAGAGTTTCTATTAGTTAACTTCTTATAAACAATAATAAATGCTAAGCTTGTTTTGACATATTTTAGAAAGAAAATTTTGAACTAATTAAAAAAAATGTGTTTCAGTCGTTAATATTTTGTTTCTAGAAATACTTTAAAGGATTATTGCGTAAACATATTTTTAATATTATGTTATATAATATGACCACTAAATTCGTATCTTGATTATTAAAATAGTCTTTAAAATGATGTATCAATATTTTTTAATTAATTTTAAAAAAATATCAAATTTCGTGACTAAAAGAATGAACAATGTTTGACTATCAAGAAATTAATAATTTGACAATGTATTCATCGAAAGATTAAAAAATATAATTTTTCATTTCTATATAGGATATTTTCTTAATATCAAATATGATAAACTATTTAACAGAGAAAATTTGACAAGGAAAAAGTTTAACATTCAAATTCTAATGAATATTAAAATACAAACTAAAGAAAAATGAGTAGTTAAAAAATAAAGAAGAACAACAAAAGAAAATGTCAATAGAAAAAGACCTTGTTGAGAAATATAGAGAAAGAAAAAAACTTTAAAATAAATAAATTAGGAAAAACAACCTGAAAAAAAAGTATATTGGTTATTTTGTGAGGGTAAGATTTAGAGTTTTCTTTACGGCATGATATTAAGAGTGTACTATCAAAGTAAATTAATTAATGTAATTTAGAATATAACATTACGATAATTGTTATTGTATATATAAATAAAGTTGCTTTCATGATTGTTTTTTTTGTTGTGGAGTTAGAAATTAAATTTTTAATAAATACTTTCAATATTTAGAATATAACATTACGATAATTGTTATTGTATATAGAAATAAAGTTGCTTTCATGATTGTTTTTATTGTTGTGAAGTTAGAAATCAATTTTTTAAGTATTTCTATTTATCGAAGACAGTAATAAAATGTATCACAAAATTTATCGACAAAGCCAACTACAAACACAATATACTTAAGTTGAAGCAATAGAGATTTGAAAGACTTTAAATCGATCTTTACGAATTGGTTGATCAATGATTAGTATTTTATCAGATGCAAAGTTTATGGTGCAAATATTACAAAATGAAGATAATAACATTGTGGAAAATAGATATCACTTGCGAATATATATGAAGATCGGTGAACTTTTTCAAAGAGATCAACATTTTATATATTCCTCGAACACGAAATGGTTTAACTCATGATCTAACGCAATTCTCTATTTCCTTGCTGCATAGAATTGTTTAGAATACAACTTTCTCAATTTAGGTTGTAAACGACACATTTATGTCGTATGAACATTTGAAATAGATTATAAATTAATATATTGAAGTTGTTTACTAAAGAAAAAAATAGTATAAAGTACATAAATTTCATATATTTGGAGGCTAATTACATCATATCTGGGAAGTTTCCTCAATTACAAAAATCTCAAATTTTTCATTGCTCTCGAATACATTCCTTGGTTGTCCGATACATTGCAAATGACATATTACTTCAGGGGAGGGATGTATTTGAGAGGGGATATGTATGTATCCGAGAGGGAATAGATGTATCCGAGAGGGAATTGATGTATCCGAGAGGAAATAAGGATGTATCCGAGAGAGGATTATAATATCTTAAGTTGTGAATTTATGTAATTTTTCCAACAAAATATGTGAAATTATATTGGGCCCATATCACGGGCCTTAAATTATCTAGTTTGTTTATATTGATGGAGAAGAAAGAAAACAAATAAGAAAAATAAATAATTAAAAATGCATATATTTATTGAAAAAAGATATTAAAAATAAAGTTTTAATAATAGATTTTGATGATCACTCTCCCAAAGAGAGTGAAATACACTCATTATGCCAGCTAAGCATTCATGGAGGCAAATATTTCGGTTTTAAATAGTCAGGGGTGATAGGACTCTTGTGAAATTTAAGTGTGTAGTTGGAAATCCGGATATACGCTGAGGGGCATTTGGTTTTAATGTTTTAGTGAGGAGGAAATTATAGTGTAAGTGTTTATATTTGATTTAAAAAAAAATCTATTTTACATTTATATACATGAACTTTTAAAAGTTCTTCTATTCTTGCTATGTATTTTTTAACTTTAACATTTTATATAATGACGCACAAAGCACAAATATGTTCACTAATTAATTATAATAACTGATAGTACTGGTGATTGTAACTGAGGGTGGTGGTTGTTATTGGTAAGTGGGACCATGGGCGTGGGGATGGGTGGCACGTAGTTGATAAAGGTAGGCAACAATGACGGTAGTTGATAATAGTGGGCAGTAACAATGATAGGTGATAATGGTGGATGATAACACAGTAACACTGAATGAACATAACTTTGCGAATTTAGATCCATTAAGTGGTTTAAACATAAAAATGTGCACTTTATAATTAAGATCCTGAAACCAACAAACTTATGAAGCATTATAAAATTTTGCTTAAATATCTACTAAAAAGAAGAGCAATTTTAGATTATAACTTTATAATCGAAGGGACTAACTCCTTAATATATTATCCTCCTCTCATGAGCTAGCTTTTGAGGTTAAGTTATGCTTATGTGTCATATCTTTTACATAGTCGACATTCATAAAAGAAAGCAATTAAGACCTTCAATTGGACGAATGGTCCTTGAACTCATTGATCAAACTCTCCAGAAAACAGTAAGATGATCCACCTTCTAACAAGGCCTTCCTGCTTTTGTCTTTCAGTTCTTCCATTTTCTTTCTGATACCATTCTTCTCCTCTGTACTATCCAACATCAGTCTCCTTATGGCATTCTCTATCTCCTCTGCTGTGACCAAAACCGGACTCTCACTCCGATACTCCATCTTTATATCTACGGCTATCTCTAAATCAACCACCATCTCGAAAGCATTTACTTGCTGCTCTGCATACATAGGCCATGTTGCTATCGGAACTCCAAACCACAAGCTTTCCAGTATAGAATTCCAACCACAGTGCGTTATGAATGCTCCAATCGACCTATGAGATAGCACCGCTACTTGAGGTGCCCATCCAATCACTTTCCCTCTATTCATAGTTCTTGTCAAGAAACCATCCGGCAACACTTGCTCCGGACGTGCAACATCGTCCGAAGCACCTATTTCACCCTTACACTGCGGCTGCTGTAATGACCACAAGAAACGGCAGCCGCTATGGTCAAGAGCTACTGCAATTTCCTTCAATTGTTCCTCGTTAAAGGAACCGTAGCTCCCGAAACAGAGGAACAATACAGAGGAATCTGGTTGCCTATCTAACCAGAGATTAATACTCTCATCCGGTTCTTGATTCAGGTTGATTATAGGTCCAATTGGGTATAAAACCGGAACCCCATCATCATTATCAAGGGATTTAATCGAATGAAGCTCGAGTTCAACAAAAGTATTAATTATAATCGCTTTCGCTTGTCGTAACATTCGAGCAGTAGACAGAGGTAAGTGCAATCGGCCAATTTTATCCAACATGGCATTGGGCAAAACCTTAGCAGGAAGAGGATGGATGTAAGTCGAAACAGGAAGCAACGTATCCGAGTTTTTAAAATCAGAGATGTCACGATTGTGTTCATCTTTAAGTGTCTGTGCATAAAACACGAGTCCAAGAAAAGCAGCACTAGAAGTGAAGAACACATAGCTTGGTAAACCAAGATCTGTTGCTACTTGTATCATTTTGTCACTAAACATGTCAACAATCACACCAACAAGTCGATTAGTATTACTAGTCTTCATGAAGTTTTGGATTATTGCATCTCTTACTAGCTCCTTCGAATTATTGAAGGTTTCAACAAGAAGAGCTTCTTGATTTGAAAGATGGTTAGTTTGAGTTTGATCAGGAGAAGAAAGGTGCAAGAATTGCAGGCGTTGGTACGACTGCGATTGATTTGTATAGGTATGAACTCGGGTTTCAATTGGAAGATCGATGACGAAGAAAGTAATTGAAAGCCAATTGGCTCGACTAATGAGTAATTTGCCAAATTCAACAGCAGCAACGAGGTGACCCATTCCTGGCCCTGGAATGAAAACCAGCTGCTTAGTGCTCTCCATCTACCACAACACTGTTAATTTAAGTATTTAAAAATTTGAATAGAAATAAAAATATGTTTTCATTTCAAATGACTTATAAAAAGTATAAAATGAAATAACTCTAATATTTATATTAATTTAATATAACTAAACATAACTCAATAAAAGGACGAAATCAGAAAATAGAAAAAGGCCAAAGGTGTTGTTGTCATTCAATTACGACCTGCATCTGGTGTCGTGGATACATTGGCAGCCAAGTCTAATCAATGAAAGCAGATAACCACAAAATGGCTAGTATCTTTATTGGTCAATAGATTTACTGCTAGGTGACATTTTAATTTTAATTAACGTAATATAACTAAAGAATATTTTGATATATTATACAACTTTAAATTAATTTAGGACTATAAAATTAAAAAGTTTCTTTATTCTTTTAAATTTCGTTCTAAATTAAATTATGTTATATTTTTTAAACGAAGAGAATATATAAAATGATTTTAATTTTCAATATATTATATAATATTTTTACCAAAGGAAGTTGGCTCCGCCCTGTAACCAGAGCAGCTATCATAATTTCAGAACCAGCAAAATAAAATCTATTCCCCCGTATCACGTGGTTAAATTCACCACGAAATTAAAGAAACATAATAAAAGAAATTGAAATTTATGATTTAAACGTGTAATGATATTTGTGTGTTGTAGAATTTTTTATTTATAATCTTAAATATATTATAACTAGTAAAATTATTCGCGCTTTGTGCAGGAATTTATAAAATAATACTTAAAACCTATAAGCCATTAAAACTAAAACACTATATTATCTTATATACAAGATTACGTAGTAACAAACATTAATAATGTAAAAGAAAATGAAAATTATTACATCTTATCATTTATTCTTAATAACGTAAGCATAAATTAATGACTGTAAAAATACATACCAGGATCTGTAACATAAGCAATGATGTCAGTGAGCTGTTGACACCCAATTTTGGCCCTCCAATATATAAATTAATCATCGAGCCTTTTCAATTTTCAAACGATTTTAAAATAATTAGTTTTATAAAATTTCAAATTTTCAAAATAAATAAAATAATAATGATAAAAATATATATATAATATAGTTCGCAGGTTACTTTAGATAGTTTGTCACTTTTTATAATTTTCAAATAATAAATATGTTTTACGTAATTATGTATATAATTTATGTATTTTATGAATATTCGAAAACCATCTCAAAAAGATTTTATTTTTATATTTGGTTAATTAGTTTAGTCATATAATAGTTTATAATATTTTTTGAGATAATAAGTTTTTTGTTAATTAAGTTGATTATCTTATTTCGTTAAGATTAAGAAGTTCGTTAATTAATTAATATTAATTCGTCTTATTTAAGGTTTAGTCGAATTTGCTAATTATTCAATTCGACTAAGTTCTTAATTTTAATTGGCTACGATTTCAATCAAATTGGTCAAATCCTTAACCTAATTCAATAGGTCAATTTTTGGCCCATTTCCAATTCAATTTTCCCAGCCCATACATATAACATACAACTCCAGCAGCCCAACAGTGCACTACAACAACATACTTACCCAATTTCTACAGCTATAAACGACCCAACCAGCCCAATACATCAGCAATACCAAAGAACACGCCCCGACTTCATTTTCTTCAATGCGAACGAACCCAGAAATCGAGACTCGCACAGCGTCTTCTCCCCAGCAAGAAGTCGCGTCCAATAGTACCCCGACCCCACTGCCCATACCCGTCTTCTTCCTCCAGACGCAACCCAGAGAAATCTAGCAAATCCAGAAATCTCGTCACCCATCTGCGAACCCATAACCCTAGCAACCTAATCCATCACCCTCACGTCTCCTTTTCCCCCCTTTCGCGGAGTCTCAGAGCAGAGAAGGACTCCCCATGCCTTTTACTGTTGGTCTCGAAAAGGAGCAAAGAAAATTTCAAATTTTTTCTTTAAAAAATCCAACGAATTTCCCCCCTAAATGGCCCCAACTTCCCCTATAAATAACCCTTTGCATCCAAGTGATAAAAGGGAGTTTTGAAAATTGGATTTTGACATGTTTTGGAGTTCGGTTCTTTGGTAATAACCGTTTTACACTTACAAATTATTATCTAGCTCTCTAATGCTAAGTTCCGAGAAGTTCGCAACTCAGATTTTCTTGGTTTTGCTATTCGTATTTGGATTTTGTGGTGAAAGAATCGCTGCCCTCTCAAGCTCGTCGTCCCAGCTCGCTGCTCCAAGAAAGGTAATCTCGCCCCATCTTATTTTCGCTTCAATATGGTGTGTTACGTATTCGATATTCGGTAAAGGTTCTGCTAGGAATAACAATTAGTTTCTTCTTTTTAGTCCTCTGTATCGGCATCATTTTTCCTGTGAATTTTGAATCATAAGCATGAGTTAACATGCTGATAAGTTTTCTTTGGGATTATGTGTTGGTAGTTAGGTTCATTGGCTGGATTATATGTCGAAAGCTAGCCGAATCTTCTTTTAATTTTCGCTCGAAATAATATGCTATACATTTGGTTTCGACTTCAAGCATGCTGGATATCATTCCATTTCTTCACCATTTGTTGGTATATTTTGGTTGTCTTCTTTGCCGTTTCGATGTTGCAGTAGCTTCTCGCCATGACTAGCTTAATCTTGTAAGAGTTATTTATGTTCTTAGATTATTTGAAAGCTGGCTGCGATGTTATGCTTGTAGCTCGCCATAATTTTGCTTTAACTTAGCTCATATTCCTATCATTCGCATACTTCCGAATATGCATAGAGTCCTATGTGTTAAGATTGTTTGGTTTGATAATGTGGCTATTTCTAAATGCTACATTCATGAACATATTGTAGATTTTGATAAGTTGTTTGCTACTACTAATTTGCATTAGAAGTTACTGTAATAGAAAATATTAAGTCTTGTTTCACTCCTCGTCTTATAAATTGACCTCCCCTGCTAAAGTAATCAGCTTGGATGCCTTATCGCAATAATATTTGTTTAAGGATAGCTGTGATATTAACTTTAATGTGTTTATTTCGAGTAAATGGAGACTATTTAAGTTCAAATCTGTGGGTTGTGTGAAGATGTTCTGATTTGGGTCTTAAATTCCATAAGTTGTTGTTTGTTATCTTCCTTATTACATCCCATCTTCTTCCTTATTAGATCCCATCTTCTCCCTTAGCATTTATTTTCAGCCAAATCACTTGTATGACTTATTAATTAGCTAAAAATTCTAATTTGTCATTTTTAGAATTGTTAAGAATATACTAGTTGAGTTTCATCGTCTCAAGACACCTCTTCTTCCTTTGAGGAAATTGAATGCATTTTTTGTGTCTAATTAATGTAGGCAAGTGATACATCAGTGTTGTTTGCCATATTGTTTTTAATTGTCCGATCTTTGCTCGTGTGAAGGGAATGCTATCCGTTTGTTTATGGACTAATTTAGTGGCTTGGACTAATTTAAATGTATTTATATGTAGTGCTCTTAATTGAAACTAGTAAGTCCTTGTTACTCTTCCCTGTTAGTTCATCTTAGTCTCATTATGTTTATTAAAGATCATTGCAATAATTCATAAGTTGTGTAGTTTCATTTTAATACACGATTATTATTTTTAGTATTAATCTGCATCTTCTTGTTTTTTTTTTACATGTGAAATTTGCTCCGAGTTCAACATGAACTCCTATCTCCTCTCCTTGCATCTCCTCGTTGGGCCAAAGGCCCAATTTTACCTCTTATCGAGTCAGCCAACTCTGAGAAATCGAAGAACAAGTCTTTGGAGTTGATGTACAGGTCTCGGAAAGCAGAAAAATGGGCTATATACATCCGATATACACTAATATACAGTCTGTGTATACAAAAATGGGATTGGATTAAAGCTCGAAAAATTGTAACGAAATTGGACCAAGAAGGGGCCCAATTTCATTATCTCTTTTACTCTTCTAATTGTTTGATTATGTTTTGGCTAATCTCATTTAGCTCTAACTTTAATTAACCTAATTAGATTCCCCAAAAGATAAGTTATTTTCTTTGTGTTGGTTAACTTTTAATATTTATTTTATTAATCAAATATGTTGATCAAATTATACTTTATAATTAAGTTAAACCTTTTATTCTTAAGATATATGTTTTAACGCCTCTTCACTTATTCACATTATATTCATTTTAAAATTATTATTTTTAGTTAAAATATTTTTCTTAAATAAACTTTAAAAATGTTAAGTCAAAACTTTTCCAATTAATAAAAAAAAATATAAAATATATACTTAGTTGTTTTCTCAAAAAGGTTAGTCAATTAATTAAAAATGATTTTTATGCCTTAATTTATTAAATTGGTTTAAATTATTATTTCAAAGTGAATCCAATAAATTCTAATTAATTTAATTCTATTCTAATCACTTGTATTTCGAGTCAAATGTTTCATTTTTGGGTCCCTTTCTCTAAAAAAGAATAAAACAATGCGTCATTTATTTAAGGAAAAACTACACAATATAGCAAACATCTACTATAATTTATAATACTCAGCTATAGTTTAAATTTTTAAATGTTTACAGCTATACTATCAATTTTATAGCAAAAGGTGAGTTTATATACACGTAGCATATTATATGACGTATATCAAGCTAATGTCCAATTATATTCAATCTTTTACTCTTTCTTTCTCTCTCTCTTCCCTTACCTTTTTTCTCTTTCCTTGTTCCAAAATCAAATCAAACTCTAGTGTTATGTTTCCTTCCCAAAATTACGATTTTGAATCAAATCAAACTCTAATTTTATTTTCTTCCTAATATTGCAACTTTGAAGGTGAATGTTCATCAACGTTAAATTTTCATAGAATCAGGTAACTTCTATTTAGTTGTTTCAAATTATTAATTTTTTGAGTTAATTTTTTTTTTTTTTTTTTGTATTTGTATCATTCAATTTCAATTAGGGTTAATCAAAAGGTACTTCTAAAATTGATACTTTAATGGCGGAACAGAGGAGGGTTAGAAGAGTTATACTACATAATGCTCATTCTTTGGATGTTCCTTTTTTTTTTTTTTTTTGGCAATTGAGTTACAAATAAAAATTTCACAATAATCCATACTGACGTAACAACTTAGTCAAGATCAAGGGTCAAAGTGTGTCAAGAGAAAAGAAAGTGTTGAACTTTCGAAATTTTCAAAAATGTCCAACAGAGGAATCTGAAAGAAGAGGCATTGTATCATACCTTTCAATACTGGGTTTGTATTCATATATCATTTTGGACAAATCTATTGTATACATATTCATTATTGAATGAAGCAAAAAAAATCATGTGCTTATACTGTATCACACGTTGTATTCTTTGTATTCAATGTATCCTTTCGTATTTTTCATATTCTAAATATATATTTTGATATGTTGTATCAAATTTTGTTCATATTGCGTGGTGCAATTGTATTCATGTATCAACCCTCAAAAAATTAGCACACGTTTGTATTAGTT
>JAJOOF010016874.1:0-16636 GCA_029582545.1 Solanum lignicaule | reverse complement strand
GGAACATCGATTCCAAGAGAGCTTTTAAGCTAAGTTTTGAGTAATTACCTCAATTCAAAGAAAGAGTTTTGTTTTTACAAACATATGAGCTAAGTATATTTTGGGAGTAGTATTGAGCACCGATATAGGGATGCGAGTTCATATTAACTCAAGTCTCCATAAACCATGTAGCCATCATGGGTAGTAAATGATCATACTTCTTAGATGACTCGTTAAGATGCTTTTAGCATAGACTAGTTGATCCACTAAGTTAAGTGTTCTATATGACGGCAAAGTATAGGACAGTTCTGGCAGCGTGGGCAAGACATTGTATCACCACTCAGGCTCATAATGGTGGTTGTCGGTTAGAGAATCTCAAAGTTATATTACTTTTATATTTAAGTAAAGTTGAGTTTGTTATTGCTTTATCTTTAACAAACTAAGTTGTTTACACTATTTTACAAGCTTTATATATATTGCTTGTGTCTTATTGCTTTATATTGAGTTTAGTTATTCATGAGTTAAACAGAGCCAAGGTAAGTGTTCCTTTGTACTCCTTTCAAGCTTAAATTGTTGTTTCGCTTTCCAACTCGCATACTCGTACATTCAATGTACTGATGCCAGTTGGCCTGCATCTTATTATGATGCAGACACGGGTAACCAGGATCAGCATCCAGCACGCCGTTGATCCAGTTGAGCACTCCAGAGTCAGTGGTGAGCCTCCATGCATTTCGGAGGACTCTTTATTTCGCTTTCCTAGTTTTACTTTATTAGGATGTTGTGGGGTCTGTCCCAACATCCATCTCAGTATTATAGAGGCTTTATAGATAGTCAGACAGTTAGTATTGAGTCTCTCATCTATGTACTTACAGATACTTTGTTTTGAGACATAAGTTGTCATTTTGGCTAAGATGTTATCATTTAAACTATTGCATTGAGTTTATTCTGTTGAGTTAAGTCTTCCGCTAAGTTAAGTAAGCCAGGCCAAGGGTCCACTTAGGGCTAATGATGGTCTTCGAGTGCCGGCCACGTCTAGGGTGTAGGCTCGGAGCGTGACATTCCGCATGCTTAAGGTTTCATGCATCACATCTCATGTAATGAATTAACTACAATTATCAAATTACTGATTTACAGGGTTGATTTTATGATCATGATCTCCCGGCCTTGAATCGTCTACTCTAATTGACTGTCTAACAATATCATTGAGCAGGGATAGACAAACTCAATTGACGAGCATTTATATTTAATTTTGTTTAGTAACCAAGATCGGTGATCGTCCGAGTGTTAATCTTGAGCAGGAATCTGAACAAGTGATATGCAAGAGAGATCGAGCTCTTTGTATTATTTGGTCTATCTACCTCTTTCTCTCCCGAGTCCTAGAATAGACAATATATTTATCTCTATGGTGATCAAGCATTAAATACTAAAATAATAATACAAAAGTAATTTAAGCAATAACCAACATTAATTCAAAACAATCGATGTTCAATAATTACCCCTAGGCGAAGCCCCAAAACAAGGGTCTTTAGCTACTAATGTCTAAGTAAAGAAAAAGAGGAAAAGAACCCTAAAAAGTATTGACTTTGCCCGACACAATATACTTTTCTTAAAAAGTATATATCCTAATAATTATTCTCCTGGCCTATTTATGGATGTTCAAAAACCCTAAATAAAATAACCGAGTCCAAAACAAATCGGGAAACCAAAACCAAAGGAACTGATTTCCGTGTGGAATGCACTGCCGAACCGCCTTACAATATAATGCTCTTGTTGAATTCACCATTGCCACGTGGCAGCAAGGAAACCAATTTGAATTGTTTCTGCCAACCTTTTGAATATATATAGCTAGGTAATTTACCCGCGCGGATATAAATAATCTGTCTAAAAATTTGAACAACCTTTCCAATAATCGAGTATTCTAAGAAAAAAGAAGAAAGTAAATTTTAGTAGGTTTTAAGAACATTTCAACATAAATTAAATGGTTTGATATTATAAGATATATCAATAATTGTAAATATATAAGGAATGATTAAAAATATCTTAATATCTAATCAGTTTTATCGTTTACATAATTTATCATAACATATGTTTGATGACATAATTGTCTTGTTAAAATTGAGTTATTTTTTCATCTAGTGATGAAGTATCACTTTTTTCTATTTTTTTGTACATCCAAAATATAGAATTTGCTAATTTTATGCATAGAATAACTCCTTGTGGAAAGAAAATTATGTAACAGTTTTCGATAATCAATATTAGTTATGAATAAGTTAAGACTGTTAAAAATGTACACCACAACAACATAAATAAATTTTTTTAGAGACAATCTACTTGTTTGATGTCAAACGTTACCAACTTTTCATTATTGATACTTTGTTACTCTAACAAAATTTATAGAAGGAGAAAAATAAATTTGAAACAACAGCAAAATAATATTGTTGGCTCTTTTAGAGATTCATTCTTCATTAAACTGTTACTCTCAAGGCCCTTCTAGATGCTTCATCAATGCAACTTTATGACTTTTTCAGAAATATATATGTATAATTGTTGCATTATGAAAGTACAAGATTATCAAAATGTTTGATTCTAGACTCATGTTAAATATATATTCTTGAACAAAAAAAATTTAAAAATGAGTCAAACCTAGATAACTAAACACTTAGCAATGACTTGGGATATAAAGGACAACAAATCAATGTTAATAGACATATCTTTTGTAGATTAAGTTATTACTTTTATTTAGAGTAGGTTTTGTTTCATATTCTTCAAATTAATCTTGCCGAAAATAGTTAGAACTCACACCAAAAATATTAAGAAGAGCCGAATGAGAAGGAAAAAAGGAAAAACATTAAAAGGATGAAAGTTTTGTCCAAGTGAAATCATATACATTCCAAATGAAAAATAATCAATACAATTTTAAGGAGACAACAAAACAGTGAGAACAAACATACATTAAAGGGAGTATACTATGAGATATCCTGTAACGACCCAAACCATCGTTATTTAGGAGAAACAAAAATTTGGGAAATTCTGGGCCATAGTCCTCCCAGAGTAGGCGTGTTGCCGCTAAGGTGGCGGTGGCAGGGAAAGGTAAGTTGACGCCAGAGCGGGATAGGTGAGGCAGAACATAAATAACGTGAAATCCTATTTTCTCCTCCTTCCTAAAATACCTAATTTAGTGGTAAAACATCTTAGAAACCCCCAAAATTGGGAAGAAGGGAGAGATAGATTTCTAGCGTGAAGATGTCAATGGATTGTGAAATTCCTATCAAGATCACCGCCACGAAATCCCGAAAACAAGAATCAAGGATAAAAACTCTGTGCAGTTGCTTGGCTCCCAGGTAGGCTAGGTTTATGAATTGAGTAGTTTAAATTTGTGCTTACTGCATAATATATGTGAATCGATGGTAGGATTTATGCATCAGCCTTCGTGCATAGAATGATTATTGATTTAAACCCTAGAAAGAAGCCTTAGATGATGAATTAGGGCTGAGTATGGTCGAATTAGGGTTGCATGATGTGTACTGATGAATAATCCATTGTAGGTGATGGTTGTGATTCTATGTTTGTGTGATGTACGTTTGTTCTTGCTTCACTATGAAACCTGTGTGTATATGAATGTTGCATTATTTATCACACTTGTTGTAAGGAGATAAATGAATGAAGTTACCATGAAATCATGACTTAAATGTATGATTTTGAGGATATACTTGTGATTGCGATTGTGGTGTGTTGAATGGATCGGTTGCCACGTTCCGGCATTACTAACTTGGATCGGTTGCCACGTACTGGCATAAATAAATTGAATCAATTTCCACGTTCTAGCATAATTATGGGATCGGTTGCCACGTTCTGGCATAATCATTAGATCAGGTACCACGTTCCGGTATGCTAACTGTTTTGGGTTTGGGTTCTATGAGAGGACCAATGACTTGTCATAATTGTGTATTTTGAGGAAATGTGAAGTTGTTCATTGTTCATACAAGTTGATGATATTGTATATGTTCGATAGGTGTATGTAATTATATGGTGGTGTTGACTTATATATGTTGCACATAGTGGTAAAGGTTATGACGACTTATATTTGATTGTTTTGTGTGTTTAGCGAACTTATAGGGTATAGTGGAAGGGTAAAGTATTCAAGGGGCGAGAAATGGATAGTAAGGGTTGTTCGTGTGTCGTAATGGCAAGAAGTAGAGGTAGTGTATGTGATGAAATATGCGTAGGTGGACTTCACCTTGGAGAAATAGATTGGGTTTAGTGGTAAGGATGTTTGATGTAGTGTATTATGTGACCATGGTTGAGTAATCTGACGAGGGAGTAAGGGTACGAAGTAAGAAGTTAGTTGAATGCTTATGGGTGTAATTGGGGATTTGCTATGATCAAGTACCTGGTAGGTAGGTTGATTGAGAAGGATGTTAGTAGTTAGAGTACTAATGTATATTGGAGGTATTTCAAGAGAGGGTGAAGGTGGAGAAGCGAGTGGTTTATTTCATGTTCTTACTAGTCGGTTTCTTATATTATGCGGTGGGAGTCGGGTTGATCGATATTGCCTACCAGTAGGTGTGTTTGTACTAATACTACTCTTGCTATGTCTTTTGACATAGTCTGGTTGCAGTATCGGTGAGGTTTCATTAGGTGAATACAGAGAAAATCTCCAGTAGCTTCTATTCGTCCTTCCGCATGGTGAGAGTTGTGTCTTTTAATTATCATGTCCAATTGTACTCTTAGTATCTCTTGTACCTGTTTAGACTAGATCCTTGGGAATTTTAATTACTTTATAAGTCTTAACTCGAAATTGTTTTAAAGGTTTTTAATAAAGAATTTTGTTAGTATGTTATTTCCGTTTATTTAAGTTTCTACATGTTTTAAGTTGTTGGGATATGAGGGTTCTCCTACTTAGGTGGTAGTATGTAGGTGCCCACACGACCCGGTGGGTTGGGTCGGGACAAATTGGTATCAGAGCCTAGGTTATCGGTTTTCCAGTACAAGAGCAAAATGTGGATTAGACTCCTGCGGATTGGTGTGTTGACGTCCACATCTAATCCTTAAGAGGCTAGGAAGCATTCTAGGAAGTAGTTCCGCTTATTCTCTCCTTTAATGCGAGTGTCGCTTGTGTTATGAGTTGAGCCCAATTGGTATCTCTCAATTCCAGTTGGTATCTCAACAAAGTGAACTAGACGTCGTGAATACGACTAAAGGGACACCAACAAGTTAATTAGAACTGGGAAGGTTCCAATTAGTATCTAGCCTTCGGGGCTGAAAAGGGCATGGATGACCAACAATAGTCATCTATGGAATGAAATAACTAATAAATGGAATTTGCCTGTGCATGGTGTTTTGGAATCTGTGATCGCATGCTTCTTGTTGATGGAATTATCTACGAATGTAAAGTTGAACTTGTTGAATATGATGATGCGATTACGTGTACTATAAATGTGTGCTTGAACCTTACTATGTTCTATGTGTTGACCTAATTGAACGAAACAAATTGCGTGAAAGAGCTGGACGTGTCCTATGCTTGTGCAATGACTATGCAAATGTCTGGGTGTATCCTGGGGATATGTGGGTTGCGGTGCTAAGATAATGCAGATAAACTTTGGTTCGTATATCATGGGATTGACTGGGAGTAGACAATGATTTTCCTAGCAGGAGGAGTATCCTAAAAGTTCAGGGTAAAGCTGGGCACCTTTGGAAACTTTTAGAAAAGAGAAGAAAAACCCCAAAAAAAATTTGGCCAGGTTTTGTTTCCGTTTTGACCGCTGGGGTGGGATTATTTCCGCCATGGCGGGATTATTCCAGCCAGAGCAGGATAGGACGAGGCAGAACCTCAACCCTGCCTCTCCTATTTTTCCTAATCACAATTTCAGACCCCGAATGGTATATGAATTCACCCCTACCAGTCTATCCGTGTTCAATAGCATAGTTAATAGATCGTAACACCTTAAGATTTAATATGAGGCTGCATCAGGCAGCAAAGACCAGCATCCTTGTGCTTACAAAAATCTTAAGCAAGTCGAAAGATAAAAGTAAATTGTCTAAAAAATTACAAGTGAAAAAGGGCGAAATAATAGTCAGATCAGGAACCCTCAGACTGGTGGTGTCCACGTCAGATGTCGATGGATTGCGAAGTTCCGATCAAGATCACCGTCACGAAATCTCAAAAAAAAAAATTAAAGATAAAAACTCTATGTAGCTGCTTGGCGCCCAAGTGGGCAACGTTTATGAATTAAGTAGTTTAAATATGTGGTTACTGCATAATATATGTGAATCGATGGTAGGAATTATGCATAGGCCTTCGTGCACCGAATGATTATTGATTTAAACCCTAGAAAGAAGCCTTAGACGATGAATTAGGGATGAGTATGGTCAAATTAGGGTTGCATGATGTGTATTGATGAATAATCCATTGTAGGTGATGGTTGTGATTCTATGTTTGTGTGTTGTACGTTTGTTCTTGCTTCATTATGATACATGTGTGTATATGAATATTGCATTATTGATCACATTTGTTGTAAGGAGATAAATGAATGACGGTTACCATGAAATCATGACTTAAATGTATGATCTTAAGGATATACTTGTGATTGCGGTTGTGGTGAGTTGAATGGATCGGTTGCCACGTTCCGGCATAACGAACTTGAATCGGTTGCCATGTTCAGGCATATTTATGTGATCGATTGCTATGTTACGGCATAATCATTGGATCGGGTACCACGTTCTGGTATGCTAACTGTTTTTGGTTTGAGTTCCATGAGAGGACCAATGACTTGACATAATTATGTATTTTCAGGAAATGTGAAGTTGTTCATTGTACAAGTTGATAATATTGTATATGTTCGATAGGTGCATGTGATTATATGGTGGTGTTGACTTATATATGTTGCACTTAGTGGTAAAGGTTATGACGGCTTATATTTGATTGTACCGTGTGTTTAGCGAGCTTGTAGGGTATAGTGGAATGGTAAAGTGTTCAAGGGGTGAGAAATGGATAGTAAGGGTTGTTCGTGTGTCGTAATGGTGGGAAGTAGAGGTAATGTATGTGAGGAAATATGTGTAGGTGTCCTTCACCTTGGAGAAAGAGATTGGGTTTAGTGGTAAGGAAGTTTGATGTAGTGTACTATGTGACCATGGTTAGTAATATGACGTGGGAGTAAGGGTACGAAGTGAGCGGTTAGTTGGAATGCTTGTGGGTGTAATTGGGGATTTGCTAATGTGTCAGAACGATTAGGCTATGATCAAGTACTTGGTAGGTAGGTTGATTGAGAAGGATATTAGTAGTCGGAGTATTGGTGTATATTGGAGGTATTTCAAGAGAGAGTGAAGGTGGAGAAGCGAGTGGTTTATTTCATGATCTTACTAGTTGGTTTCTTATATTATGCGGTGGGTTTCGGGTTGACCGTGATGCCTACTAGTACATGTGTTTGTACTGATACTACTCTTGGTATGTGTTTGACATAATCTGGTTGCAGGATCGGTGAGGTTTCATTAGGTAAAGACCAAGAAAATATCCAGCAGCTTCTATTCTTCCTTCCGCATGGTGGGAGTTGTGTATTTTAATTATCATGTCCACTTGTACTCTTTGTAGCTCTGGTACCTATTTAGGCTAGATCCTTGGGAATGTTAATTACTTTACAAGTCTTAACTCGAAATTGTTTTAAAGGATTTTAATAAAGAATTACGTTAGTATGTTATTTCCGTTTATTTAATTTTCCGTATGTTTTAAGTTGTTGGGATATAAGAGTTCTCCTACTTAGGTGGTAGTATGTAGGTTCCCACACGGCCCGGTGGGTTGTGTCATGACATATCCAATGATGATAACAAATCATTCTTACTAGAAAAATTCCTATATTTTTGGAATAACATACCTCAAAAAATTGACCAACACTTAAATCAACTTTCAATCATTAAGGTACTCATAACATCCACTAATAAAATTTACTTAAAATTGACAACAACAATATAAAAACAAAAAAATATTCGCATGAAAAGTCTGTAACTCTCTCAGGATTTTCTAAAGAACAGAAAATCTCATCCTTATATGTGAATGAATGATGTTGTTGATGAAGAAATTAGAGATCTATAAGGGATTTTTTTTGTTGTACCTTTAACAATTTCAACATAGAAAACTTGCGTGAATACTCAATTAACGTGTGTTATTTAGTCTATACTAACAAATACTTATAACAATAACTTTGCATAAACATAAACAACAAAGTTTAGAGTATGTACTCAAAAACAACAATTAATAATATAAGCATAAATTAATAATTGTAAAAAACATACCAGGATTTGTAACAATCGAATGAAACATAATAGAATGATTCCCCTTTAGTTCCCGAGGTTTAAAGGAATAGATCCTCCCAGGATAGATGATTTTATGCACTAGTGTATTGATACAAAAATAATGGTGTTACTGATCCATTCAACAGGAGCAAAATACACGAATAATTAATTGTCCAAAAGAAGAAAAAATTTAGAATTTTCGTTGTTTTAAAATGAGAGGAAATTCCTCTATTTATAGCTAATAAAGGGTAGTGTGAATAAATGTTTATTGTGCTTTATCAGAACGGTCACAACTCTTTGGAAAAGTTAAAACCCTTCGAAAAGGTCACATCTTTTCATAAAATTCTCAACTTTCATAAAAGTCACAACTATATAAAAGTCATAGCTTTTCATAAAAGTCACAATTTTTCATAAAACTCACAACTTTTCATAAAATTCATGAAAGTCGCAACTCTTCATATTTCATTCACACCTTTTAAAATCCAACAACCAATCTATACTGTACCAACCCTAGACAAAAAATGATTAACTCAAATTACCAAAGGTAAAGTAAGATTATCAAGAAAGGGTATACTAATGCATGCAACAATGCAAGTACACAAAGTATTAAATGAGAGGCTTTCACAATTCCAAAACTAAAAAGAAAATTCTCAAGGTTAACTATTATATATACATTTGAGCCAGCTAACTCACATAGTTTGGCCTAATATTTAATTCTAGTACTAGTTGATTAAACTTAAGTTTGGCCTAGTAAGCTCAAAGGGTGTTGATATTTATACATAAGGGTGATTTGGTGCATGGAGGCTTAATTTGTAAAATGGTGGTGACGGTTGTGAAGATTTCTAAGAGGAGGGGAAAACTAGTTTCGGTAATAAATAAATTAACAGGGAATCCTAGTTTGTGGTGGCACCATGTAAGCTGGCCTAGGGTTCTATTTATATATATATATATATATATTGTCACGACCCAGACCATCAGGATTGGCACCCACACTAACCCTCCGGTGGGAGAACAGTTACTATAACCCAACTAACAACATTAACGAAAACTAAAGCATTTAAAGATACGGAAGCATGTTTAAATGTCTAAAGGAAAAATAGGGAGTTCCCATAAAATCCGAAAGTTTAACAAATCGATACTAAGATATTACGGAAATAATGCCTAGAACCTGAAAGTCAATGTACCAAAACATGTAAAGTTCAACAAGTCTACGAAAATGGGTACAACCCAAACTAAACATAAGAAATCTAGAGTGCTAATCTAATTCCGAATAAAATGGACTGAACAAAAGGATAACTCATGGCAGCTTGGAAGAACTGGCTCACCCTTGAATTCAATGTTGATCACTGATATCCTAAATAAGGTCTTTCAGTATCCACCTGAAGATGCCTTGTCCTCAACAAAGAAAGAGCAAGTGCAGAATCAATACACAACCCCAGTGTACTGGTAGGATCACGCGGCTATTCCGATCAGTGAAACATACACAAATAATCACAACATAATAAAACATGCATATATCGAACATATACAATATTAGTCATCATTTCAGGATCAATGTACAATTCCATATTCTCAATAATACGTATATACAACAAGTCATTGGTCCTCTCATGGGACACATACCCAAACTGTTAGTGTGCCGGATCGTGACACTCGTTCCAAGTTAGTGTGTCGGATAGTGACACCCATTCCAACATGTATGTCAGTACACGACATCCGATCCCAGTTAGTGCGTCGAAACGTGACACCTGATCCATTCAACACACCACAATCACAATCACAATGTACATTTTCATAATAATCCTAGCAAGTGTTGATTCATGGCAGTCAATGCTTCATTCATATTCATTTATGATTAGTGTGATCAATAGTGCAACATCCGCATACATACATGTATTATAATGAAGCAATTACTAACATACATCAGACAAACATGAAATCACAACCATCCCCACCTCGAACAAAACATGAATCCCCTATGAAAATTGATTCTTCCCTTTCCAGATTCTTTCCGCATGTTCTTAGTCTACAAACAATCAATATAATGCAAGGATCAATAAAAAAGACATAATTAGCCGAATTATAATCAATAATTTCAACCCTAGGTCAAACCCTTGATCCCAATATTAAGATTAGGGCTTTTCCACCATAATCTCAGATCAAAATCTTCCCCCAACAATAATTACACAAGAAACTAAGTTATACGGATCGAAATATGGATTAGGGGAGTAAAATCCTTACCTTTAGTGCTAGAAGAGGTGGAAAACTATCAAGAACTTACCCTGGGTCATCTTTTAGCTCTCAAGAACGAAACTTGTAGAACAATAACATTTTTGGGGTTTATTTCCGACTTAAGTCGCGTTTGTCCCGCTGTGGTGGACCTCATTCCGCTACAGTGGCCCTGCTCTGGCGGGATAAATCCTATCCTAGCAGCTTGCGCGGAGATAGTACGTCGGAATTAGAGTTCCAAACCCCCATTTCACAATACACCTTCAACCCATGACACTCAGAAACTACCTGTTCACGGTAAGGTCAGTTTCAGGAGTTCTACTCGCCCGAATTCATTCTGTAAAGTCGTACGGGTTCCTTAACATCTTAGCTATATACTTATATGCTCAACTTCATAATTAGATCTCCTATTTGTTTCTAGATTTCCCTAGGCCTCACAGACTCCGATTTCATCCAAATCTGGACTAGGTTGGGAAATTTCAAGTCAATACCAAAAAGTTTTTTGGCCCAAAATTTTCCTCCGTTGGCTTTTCTATAACGACGGGAACAGATCGTTACATATATATATACAGATATGATATATGATTATTAATTTCATATTCAATTTAATCCATTAAGTTATGTGGTTGATTTGCTTCTATAAACTATCATCTTTAATTCGTTTTAGCTCCAAACTTCTTCATATTTACACCAATTTACAACTGTTAATAAAATACACTATTTAGCGCAATTCATAAAATCCATGCTCAAAAAGGACAAATACAAATAATAAATGTAAGACAAATAATGATTAAAAATATATATTTTTGACCTCAGATCAACACCCCACACATAAAATTTTGTTCCTCCCTGAGTGAACATTAAAGCTCATCTAAAAAAAAAACTTTTGTTGATATAAGCAATTAGGCAATATAGAAATTTCAAAACATCAAGTACAATTCCTGCTCATTATGCAAGACATTCAAGTAAACAACAAACCTCTAACATACTAACCTCAAGGAAGGACTTCAAACTCATCAAATTTAAGTTTGCTCATCTACTCTCATTAAACAAAGCTAATAAAATCATCTATCTATCATGAAACAAGTGCCCTCACAAGAAGAAAAAGTCTACACACTCAATTCAAAAGATTAAATATAAATTGACGACTTAGCATCAAAGAACAACTCTCAGACTCACAAATAAAATTCGCATGTATGCACAAAGAACCATATGCTTGCCCATTATGTACATCTCCACTAATTAAGCATGCTCGAATAGAATCAAATAGGACTTTAACAGGTCGTAATGTAGGCTGGGAATGGGTAGGAATACTATATATGTAATGACATGTTCCCGTTGTTACAAAAAGCCATGGGGAAATAATTTGGGTCAGAAAACTTTTGAGTAGTGACTTGGGAATTCCTAGCCTAGTCCAGATTTGGACGAAATCTGAGTTAGGTGAGGTCTAGGGAAATATGGTAATGGATGAGAGATTTAATTATAAATTTGATCACATAGTTGATAGCTAAGACGTAAGGGAGTCTGTACCGGTTTAGGAAATCAAATTCGGGCGAGTAGAACACCCGAAACTGATCTTAGCGTGAACATGTAGTTGTTAAACATCAAAGGGTTGAACGTGTGTTGTGAAATGGGAGTTTGGAACTCAAATTCCAACTTTCTATCTCCGTGAAAGCCGCCAGGGCGGGGTTAGTTCCACCACAGAAGGGCTGCTGTAACGGATTGAGTCCCGCTGCGGTGGGACAATTGCTACTTAAATCTGGTAAAAACCCTAAAAATGTTATTTTCTGTAAACCTTTTTCTTTAGAGCTAAAAGATGACCCAAGGAAAGTTCTTGATAGTTTTCCACAACTTATAGCGCTAAAAGTAAGATTGTTACTCCCCTAATCCATCTTTTGATCCGTATAATTTAGATTTTTGGGTAATTATCGTTGGGGGAGGGTTTTGACCTAAAGTTAATGGTGGGAAAAGCCCTAATTAAACATTAGGATATTGGGTTTTGTCATGGATAGATAAACTGATTATTATCCAGGTAAATTAGGCCTTGTTTATTGATCCTTGCGTTAATTGATTGTTTTTAGACCAAGAATAAGTTGAACGAATCTGGAAAGGGATGGCTCAAGTGTCTTAGGAGGATTCAAGCTTGGTTTCGAAGTAGGTGATGGTTTGATATCCTGTTTGTGTGATATATTCCTGTTAATTGCTTCAATCTATGCATGCATGTATGTGAATAAGGAAAAGCGAATCAAATCCAATCAAAATGAGTATGTGTGAACGTTTGCATGCCATGAACCTAATACCTGATTGTATGACTATGAGTAATGTTCATTACGGGTATGATTTTGGTTGTCTTAATTGGATTGGGTGCCACGTTCTAACACATATATTGGATCGGGTGTCATGTTCCGACACATATATTGGATCGGGTGTCACGTTCCAACACATATATTGGATCAGGTGTCACGTTCCAACACGTATTGGATAAGGTGTCATGCTCCGACATACTAACAGTTTCGGTATGGGTTCCATGAGAGGGCCATAATGATTATTATATTCATGTCTATTGTCATTAATATTGGGAACTATATGTTGCTCTTGAAATGATGACTGATCTATGTATTTTGTATATGGGTGTTTACTGTGTTATGATTGCTTGCCTATGTTTCCCTTACTAGAATAACCGCGTGATCCTACCAGTACATTGTGGTTTGTGTACTGATACTGCACTTACTCGTTCTTTGTTGAGTACATGGCATCTTCAGGCGGGTACTGACCTCAGTTAGGAGATCACTGATCGAGACCGAATACAAGGGTGAGCCATTTCTTTTAGGCTGCCATGGGTTCTCTATTATTTAGTCGATTCTTTTAGGACATAGACTTCAAATTAGATTTATTAGTATGTTTAGTTTTGGGTTTGTACCCTTTTCTCTTAGACTTGTTTGTTCGTAGTTTTGGTACAATGACTTTCAGTTCTAGGGGTTAACTTCCGCAATAGTTTGTAAGTTGTTTTTGTTGAACTTCCGGAGTTTATGGGAACTCCATATTTCTTAGTTATTTAAACCTACTTCCATATCTTTAAATGCTTAGTTTTTAGTTAAGTCACTTAGTTGGGTTGTAGTAATGGTTCTTCCATTAGAGGGTTAGTGTGGGTGCTAATCAAGGTGGTCTATGTCATGACAAATGTGTTATCAGAGCCCTAGGTTCATTGATCTTTCTGTACAAAAAGGAGTCTAGTAAAGTCTTATGGAATGGTACAAAGACGTTTGTACTTTTCTTCAAGAGGCTACAAGACTTTAGGAAATATCTTTGTTTCTACTTCTTTCATGCTATGACTTTATTCCAATTGGTATGTGGTGATCCAAATTGGTATCTAATCTTCTTCCATATTTTGTCCGTAGATGGTTGATAGACGTTTCAACAGCACCAGGCCCGTAGCTCCCGTCAATGAGCCAGTCAAGGAGTCTGTATCAAGAGGCCGAGGAAGGGTAGCACCCACTAGGGGTGGAGCTCCAGTTGAGAATGCTCCCAGAGATGAGGCCTCTCATGTACATCACGAAGAGGTAGAAGAGAATGTGGAGATTAAGGACGAGGAGAACGTTGGACCAGAAGGGGATTCACAGGTGGAGGCTACATGTGTTCCTCCCATAGACCAAGTGTTAGCTCAACAAATGATGACTTTTTTGAAGGGATTGGTCGGTCCTGCAGTCCTTCCCATAGTGCAAGCGACTCAACCTCTAGTCAATCCCCTATTGGTATTGCGGTTCCTAAGATGGGTGGAGCAGTAGGCACTGATGTCTTTTTCCGTTCCCTATTGGGTTCTGTGATGACTGGTAATGAGAATAAGATGCTCTAAGTTTCTGAAGTTAAAGACGCATGTGTTCCATGGTTCTGAGAGTGAGGAAACATATAAGTTTATTTTGGATTGCTATGAGAGGCTTCAAAAGTTAGGTATTGTACACTAGTACGGGGTAGAGTTCATGACCTTTTAGCTTCAGGGCAAGGCTAGGCAGTGGTGGCGGGCCTATGTGGAATGCAGATCGTTAGTTTTACCCCCACTCACTTGTACGTAGTTTCATGCTCTATTTCTGGAAAAGTATGTGCCCCGAACTTTAACAGATTGTAAGAAGGATGAAGGAGTTCAACATGATGGGCAGGCCAAAGCTCTAGCTAAGAAGACCAAGAGCACATGTAACTTCCATGGTTCCTACTCCAGAGTTTCAATTAGGCCGACACTTGCAGCCCGACTAATTCAGTTAGCCTTGCCCGCTTCTACATGTGGTTACTTTGCATAGCAAAATTTTATTTAGGATAGCTACGGAGTCACGCCTTCAACAGAGCCATATTTTGACCGTAGTTGCTATAATTGTGGAGAAACTGTGTATATCAGGAGATATTGTCCCCATCTATGCATGTTTGACCCCGCGCAACAACAGACTAGAGGATTGGTACCCGCGGGCAATGGTAATAATGGTAGAGGAAGTCAACAAGATAGTAGCGGAGGGAATCAACGAGGCCGTGGGAGCCGGAGAAATGGTAATGCGGGTAGAGGAGTAGTACAACTAGGCAAAAAGGTTGTCCGTTAAGATTACAGGGCTCAATTTTGTGCCTTTCCGGGTAAGACAGAGGCGGAGACATCTGATGCAGCGATCACAGGTACTATTCTTGTCTGTGACCAGATGGCTAATGTGTTGTTTGATTCGGGTTCTACTTTTTCATATGTGTCAATTCAATTTGCCTTGGCATTTGATGCAGTTTGTGATGTACTTGATCCCCTATCCATGTTTCTACCCCAGTTGGAGAGTCTGGCATAGTCACCCATGTTTATCGTGCTTGTCTTATTATGTTTATGGGTTTCCAAACTTGGGGCTGATTTGGTGTTTTTGGATATGACTAACTTTGATATAATCTTAGGCATGACTTGGTTGTCCCCCTATTATTCTATACTTAATTGTAATACTAAGTCTGTGACTCTAGAGATCCCGGGTAGGGAAAAGTTAGAGTGGGAAGAGGTGTACAAGCCTAAGCTAGCTAAGGTCATATCTTCTATTCAGGATAGAAAACTTGTGGGGCATGGGTGTTTGGTATTTTTTGGCTCATGTTCGGGATGTTGATGTTGAGTCTCCCTCTATGGAGTATATTTTGGTAGAATTAAGAGAGCTTAAAGCTCAAATCCAGGATCTTCAGGATAAAGGTTTCTTCCTCCCTAGTGCTTCCCCGTGGGGTACTCCTGTCTTGTTTTTAAGAAAAAGGATGGTAGTATCAGAATGTGCATAGACTATCGACAGTTGAATAGGGTCACCATTCAAAATAAGTATATGTTGCCTTAGATAGAAGACCTCTTTGACCAGTTGTAGGGTGCATCAGTTTTCTCTAAAATTGATCTAAGGTCTGGTTACCATTAGTTAAAGATTAGGCCTTAGGATGTACCAAAAATGGCATTCAGGACCCGCTATGGGCACTATGAGTTTTTAGTGATGTCGTTTGGGTTGACCAATGCGCTTGCAGCTTTCATAAGTTTGATGAATGGTGTGTTCAAACCATTTCTGGATGCTTTCGTTATCGTCTTTATTGATGACATTTTGGTTTATTTGAAGAGTAACGAAAAGCATATTGACGCTCTTCGAATTGTTTTGGGTGTATTTGGGAAACAAAGGTTGTAGGCCAAATTTTCCAAGTGTGAGTTCTGGTTGACTTCGGTTGCCTTTTTGGGGCATGTGGTTTCAAGGGAATGGGTAACGGTAGATCTCGAAATGATCGAAGAAGTCAAGATTTTGGTCCGACTTTGTTTTGTGACTGAAATTAGGAGTTTTATGGTGCTCGCCAGCTACTTTCTTCGGTTTGTGAAGAATTTTGCTTCCATTGCCACACATTTGACGAGGCTGACCAAAATGGAGGTACCTTTTGAGGGGAATGACAAATGTGAAGAGATCTTTCATGTCACACCCCAAGCTACCCCTTAGACGCGGACACGGGACCTAGGACCACAAGTGATCCCAAGTTAACCTGGCATGATCATGAGCATACTAAATATAATCTGAATAATAGAAACTGTGCGGAAGCTATAATCATAAATAAAATGAAAAGATGGGGAATACCCATATACTATAACTGAGATAAATGATAACTGATGAGTTTAATACAA